>CM077163.1:143113727-143247739 GCA_039583875.1 Platanthera guangdongensis | reverse complement strand
TTGTTTATTATTAAACCTGATGCGTATATATAGCCTTAGGTTAAAATTAGTGCTCGGTTCATTGTCTCTTTTCATCTTCTCTTTTTAGAAGGTGCCGCCGCCTGTACGAGAGGAAGAGAACCACCGGACTACCTATCCTTCGATGCCGATCCTAGATTTAGCGAGCCGACTTCGGATCTACGAAGGTAAGGAGATTGCGGTTCTTTTCATCCGCATATATTTCCATGGCGCCAAGGAAGAACGCTAGGGTAACGATTCTCTACTTGACCATGTGAAGCTCTAATTCTTTTGCATAGGAAACCCGCTCTCGCGAGATTGCGGTGAGTTTGAGACGTTTCTTCGGGTAGATATGTAAAGTCCCCGTTGTTTAGAGTCCGTATTCGAGAACGGACATAGAGATGATGTGTGAAGCCTATCCGGACATGTTGGTCTGGATCGGTGATGTTGCAATGTATAAATGTCCAGAGAAGACTCCGTCCGAATGTGTTTTTTTGGGTTTTCTACGTTGTAGATTGCAACAGGGAGCCTTGGTGATTAAACCCAAGTTGCACCCAGAAAACTGGGCAGATGCGTGATCTTGCCAACTTGGTGGCCTGGGATCCAACTTGAACATAATCAGGTTATGTGAAATGTGTGACGGAAACGGGACTCCGGAAGAAGTTTGACCCACGCATATGTTTTAAATTAACGTTGCGGTGTGAGCAACGGTTAGGTGGAACCGTACCCGTTCTATGTCGTTCGGTTAGAGCCGTTGGCATAGATGAGGGTCCTCAGCGGTCTATGGTTTAAATTACCGTGACCCATGCCAGAAAAAAAATGTTCATTGTTTGGCCGTCCAAAGGGATGGTGGTGAGTCGGCGGACTTTGACCGTGATCACCGAGAAAGTGCCCTGAGTGCACGGGGTGTGTGGTCGTACGAGCCTACGCCTGTGTTATAGTGACATTACTATAATGCTGGATTATACTAATAAAGTGCAGTGAAGGAGCATCGCCGCCCCGTGTTGAGGGCGGGATCGTTATAATTTGGTCAGCATTGCTGACCATTGCTTTTGTTTGCCACCGTGCGGTGGATTGTGCTTGCAGGTGTTGCTGGACCAAGCGGTCAATAGCGGGCTAAAGACAAATTGTGAAGCCGGACCTCGAAGGCCTAATTGGAGTGTTTTACTTACTTTTGTTCATGTATGACCGACCTGCGAGTCGTAGTATGGAAAACATGTAATATGAGTAAACCAATTGTAAGGCCTTAAGGCCAGTACTTGTGTATGTACTTCATTCCTTTTTGGCTTGTTAGTGGACATTCATGCTTGTTGCTGGGTTCTTTTAATTGCAACTATTTAAACTGCTTCCGCTAGAATGACTCTGTGTAGGACATTGGAATTGTTCGATGGTTTCCATTGAGTAACCACCCGGTCTTTCTGTGGTATATGGCGTCGGGCCCCAGCCGGACCTACTGCTATATGCTATGCGACGGATAGGGGTGTTACAATTTGGTATCAGACTAATGGTTTCGATCAGGCTTAAAATAAATTCGTGACCGAATTCTTTTCAAGGAGTGGTGAGCACACGTGTGTGCATCATCATTATAACAACAAAAGAACCCAGGAATGTCCACTTAGGAATGACAATACACGTGTTTGGGGAACCTGCGTGTTCCTATAATTGCTGTTTGCAATTCTGTTTGGCGGCTTAACGGTGTTTTGTACCACTATAGGTGACCAGAAGCAGTGCAGGGCCGTTGGAACGTCGAGTTTCTGAGGCTAGCAGTGCAACAAATGATGCTCATGCAACGCCTCCTTCGGCCGAAACCATTCGACTGGTGGCTGAAGCATTGTTTGCAATGATCAATGCGCAGCCTGAAAGGCAGGTGCAACAGCCCGATCCTGCGATGGAGCAGGTACCACTACAAGCGGCTGAGCAGAGAAGGATGGAACAGGTAGTAGAGGAGTCGTTGGTGCCAAGGAGGGCAACCGAGAGACAGCTCAAACATGTCATGAGCTTTAATCCTCCGGTATTCTCGGGGTTGGGAACCTCATCTCAAGATGAAGACTGGCTCTCCCATGTGAAGAGAGTCTTGACAGCGACAGAGACGGAGGATTGGCAGATGACCACTATAGCTACGTTCCTGTTGGATGGACACGCTAGGCTATGGTGGGAGGGTTTGGAGCTGCATCTATTGGGAGGATGGCAACTTATAGACGTCTCGATGGAAGCGTTCTCGAGACTATTCTTGGCTAGGTACCTCCCTTCGGCGTAGAGGATAGCGTTGGAGAATGGGATCCTGAATTTGGTTCAAGGAGACAGTAGCGTGGATGAATATCTCCACGAGTTTAATCGATTGAGTCGATATGCTAGATCCACCATCGCGGATGAGGAGCGCAAGACGAATCGATTCTATGAAGGGTTAAGAGATGATTTAAGGTTACTACTTTCGGGGCCGATGATGCAGGGTTTCTTGACCTTGGTCAACACGTCCCGGTCCTTGGAAAAGGACAGGAAGAATATTCAAGCGAAGAAGAGCATTGGTGATAAGAAGTCTGGGTTCAAAGTGCCGACTGCTTCAAAGTCCGGCTATCAAAGGTTCTGTAAGAAGTCTAGGACTTTGGGTCCAGCTCCTTCTTCTAGTGCTTCTGGGGCGACTACGGATCGGACACCGGGTGCAGTTTTACTTGTGGAAAGTTGGGTCACTTTGCCCGCGATTGCTGGAGCGGACGTCCCAAGTCCTAAAGGAAGCCGGGAGCGACTTATGAAGATAAGTCCAAGGCGGTGGAGTCAACCGCATCCCATTATGCTCCGGCCCAACCGAGGGTTTATAATCTTTGCCAATAGGAGGCCATCAAACAGGCGGATGTGGTGACAGGTAAAATTTAAATTTATAGCAAGTTAATCTGTTAAATACTTGTTATGTGCTTGTTACCTTACCACTGCTTGTTTAGGATTTGTTTTGATTTGTGAGTATCCAGCAAGAGCACTCTTTGACACGGGAGCTTCACACTCCTTCTTGTCTGTTGGGTACATTGGAATATATGTACCTGATTTGAAGAAGCCTCACCCTACTCAATGATATACATCAAGGTGTATTTGATGTGCTTCGAGTTTATATGTGCAGGTTAAGTAATTGCAGAAAAATGCAGAAAAGTTTCTAAGTCCATGTGTCGACACCTAGAGAAGAAGTGATGAATTGTAAATATACGCATTTTTGTGCACATTAATTTAGTCGTTTTCATTTCTTTTCGTCATTTTTTCATGTTTTTGCTTAATAAATTGCTCCTTTTTTGTAAAAAAGTTTGCTGACTTGCTTTATTTTTATGTTTCAGAAAATATCAAAAATCTGCCAAAAATTGCAAAGTCACGCCCGTGACATATTGGTCACGCCCGTGACCAGGGCGTGACAGCTCAAAATCCCGTCAATCAGCAAATTTTAAAGAGAAAAGCTTGACACGCCCGGGGTCACGCCCGTGTCACCCGACACGGGGCATGACCCAACCCGTGTCCACCCGCTCGACGTTTTCAGCTCAACGTTCGTCGACCCCTCGACACGCCTAGAGTCACGCCCGTAACCTAGGGCGTGACACCTCTTCTCGCTCGACGATTTTCAACTCGACATTTTCCGCTCGACGTTTGGCGAGTGTCGACACCAACCGACACGCCCAGAGTCACGCCCGTGACCTAGGGCATGACATCTCCACCTGGCCGACAAGACCCGCGCGACGACTTTCGGCTCGACCCGCGCCCAGATCCACCTCCTTGACACGCCCAACGTCATGCCCGTGACCTGGGGCGTGACCACTACTGGACCGACACGTGTCCAGCCCGAGGTCAAATTTCCAGTCACATTGTCGGCCGCCATCATGAATAGTGGGGACACGCCCCCTGACACGCCCGTGTCAGAGGGTGTGTACTTGTAAATTTTTTGTCTATTAATTCAGAGCTTCTGCTTGAGTTCTTGTTCCCTTTTTGGATCCATTTTGCTTATGAGTTATGCTGTTGGGATGAGTTCCAAATGCTATGTAAGGGATATTTTCTCCCCCTCTCTTTAGCTTTTTGTTTTTGTTCCTTTGTAACCGTGTTTTTACTTAATAAAATGTGTTATTTTCGTCTCTTTATATGGTGTTGGAATGAGTCTAAGCAACACTCTCTTAAGCAATCTTACTTTTCATTTGGTTTTAACTTAGTTTTACTTTTTTAAAATGGGTGTGTGTGTGTGTATGAGTTTAGCTTTTTAGTTGTATGTTTAGTTAATTTTCTTACTTCGTTTTGTTAACTTAGGTTTTTATAGCCTTCTATTTCATTGTTATTAATCCGTAAAAATGATTTCAAGGTGATTTTCATTTCTTTTAACTTAGATTTTTTTTCTTTTTAGGATGTAAAACTTTTTCGTTCTTTTCATTTTATTTTCACTTTTTAATCAGTTTTATGGAGTTATAAGAATGATTATATTGTTGTTTTAATTTTTCATGCACTTAGTTTTTCATTTTAAACTTTTGCTCTTTTAATTTTTTCGCTCTCTTTTTATGCATTTCTACCGCATTCTAGCGGTAGAAATGTATTCGTTTTAATTTTTCGGGCATTTTCATTTTGCGTTTATTTGCAAACCTTTTTGCCCGGTTTATTTTTATTTCAGCTTTTTACGCATTTCTACCGCATTCTAGCGGTAGAAATGCAGTTATTTTAATTTTTCGTCAACTTAGTTTTCTTAATTTTTTCGCTCATGTGTGTGCGCATTTATTTCAGCCTACTAGTTAAGAGTTAAATGGCGCTTTGCTTTATTCCATTCAGTAGAGTGTGTGAGTTTTTACATTTTGTCGTGTGGGTGTGTTTACTTTATGTTGTGTGTGTGAGTTTTAAATTCAGTAGAGTGTGTGTGTTTTACTTTATGTCGAGAGTGTGTGTGCGTGAGTTTTACTTTCTGTAGAGTGCGTGCGTGTGTTGCATTTATTTAGTCCTACTCATTTGAGTAGGACCCGCTTTCTTTCTCCCGCCCACGCATTTGCGTCGGGACTCGCAATTTACAGCTTTCTTCAGTCCTACTCATTTGAGTAGGACTTGCAATTTTCAGCTTTCCTTTACTGCTTTATTTTACTGCTTTCATTTCCTGCTTTCAATTTTCAGCTTTCTTTTCTGCTTTTCCCGCAAGCCGTCCCCATTCCGATGAGTGGCTAACCGTTCTTAGCCCTCGGTATAGAAGAGCATTGAGACAAATAAAATAGCTTAAAATAACTAAAGGACGTATTTTTATAATTAATTAAAAGTACTTATGGTTTGCCCGGGGTAAACGACGCGTAGGACCACATATCGATGTGTGGGCCCTATTTCCGTAGTCCATATGCTAGCTAGCCGAGAGGCCGTGCATATGGACCGATCACCCCTTGGCAAAGAGAGTTCCGCACTAACCCTCGAGAGAGGAGGCGCGCCAACTCTACCGGATTGGGTTCCCTACCCAATAGCGGGGTTCTTTGCGTAATGCAGGCGTTAAGAGGAATCCTTCGTCGGACGAGAGCCCGGTCGAATAGTCTTAGCGTTCAGGTGAGCGATAGTCCCAGAGATAGGTGAGCTCATTTTAGTGGAACCTCCAGGCCAAGTCTCCGCCTTAATTAATTAGAAATTTAGGAGCTCTTTTTATTAAAAGTCTATTTTAGTTAAATTATTTTTTCGGTGCCATCGAGCTAAACTCTTCATCGGCACCACCTTCAAGCTTTCTTTTTATTGCTTTCATTTTCAGTTTTATTTTGTCATTTTTATTTTATATAAAATATAACCCGACAAGTTAAATATCGGTAAAATAATAGTCCCCTCCAGGGAAGAGTAGAAATAATCGAACCGACCCCAAGAACAATACGACCTCGATATTCCACCCGGAATATCCTGTACTACTCACGATAGGTGCACTTGGCTCCTTTCGTTAAAACTCGATCTAACCCGTTTTATATCCAAATAAATAAATACGCGTGCCCCGTTTTCTAAATATAATCACATCCGCCTTTTCTCAAATAAAACCGTCGGGGCGCCGCGCTTCGTAAATAATTTTTGGAGTTTTAACCATCAAGTTTTTGGCGCCGTTGCCGGGGACAAGTCGTTTCGTTATTTTGAACCCTGAAAATCTATTAATTTTACCTATATCTATATATATAACAAAAATTAAAAATGGCCAAAAAAAATATAAAAATAATAATAATAATAAAACCTATAAAAAAATTATTACAAAATTATAAAAAAAACATTTTTTTTTGAAAAACTAATAAAACTAAAAAAAAATTAAAAAAAAAAACCTTAAAAACTTAAAATTTGAAAAAACTATAAAACTAAAAAAAAACTAAAAAAAATAAAAGTAAAAACCCAAAAAATGAAAAAAAAACTTAACAATTTTTTTTTTCTTTTCATTATTTTTTGAAAAAAAAAACTATAAAACAAACAAAACAAAAAAATTCGAAAAAATGAATAACTTAACAAAAAAAACATATACTTTCATTATTTTTATGAACACAACAAAAAAAAAACACTAACTAAAAAACCTACCTAAAAAATCAACGAAAAAATAAACAAATCTACTTAAAAACACCAAAAAAATATAATAATTTGATATTAATAACTGTATATATGTTTTATTTAACTTCTTTTATTTTAATTTATTTTATTTCGTTTCACTTTGCTTTGGCATGCTTCAATTATTGTGCGTGCTAGGGGATCACATTTTTATCACGCAATGGTCGCTAAGGCCTTAGCTACCTTCCGAGTCACCCACACACCTGCCCCTACCGCCCGCATATCTTTTAGCCGAATTTATCTTTTTTGCTTTTATGATTGCCTTTTTTTGCTTCTTTGTTCTTCTTCTTACCAATAATGCAGGGTTTCAACCCGGGCCTCCCGCACTCGTCTAAGGGCAGCTTCTACCCTCTCTTTTTATTTTGTTTTTGTACATCTTTTAATTTGTATATTATCTGTTCCGCATACATAGATTGCAACATTGAGGACAATGTTGGATTTAAGTATGAGGGTGTTTTCCTATACTGCATTTTTTATTCTGTACTCATCAAAAATACAAAAAAAATTGCAAAACTTAAAACATAAAAAAATAATTCTCCTTGTTTTTTTAATAAACAAAAAAAAAATCATAAAGCACAAACAAAAAACACCAAAAAAAATCTTATAAAACATCAAAAAATTCAAAAAACATTTTCTACTTTGTAAATATTTTTCAAAAACTAAATCTCTCTTCCCCCCCCCCCCCCTCTCTTCCTTTTTTATAAAAACTCACTTCGTGGCATACCCGCGGCGTTCGGCTCATCGAACCAACCATCCAAATAAGAGTCTGTTCGCGGGCCGCCTTCGAGTTTTTTTTTCTTTGTACATTATTTAAAAATAAAAATAAAAAAATTTTGATCTCTTTCCCCGCTCTCTTCTTTATAAATAACACTTCTTTCTTTCCTATTTCTTGTAAATAACTTATCAAAAAAACAAAAAAACAAAAAAAATCAAACAAAAATTATTAAAACCAAAAAAAGATTATAACTCTAAAAATCCTAAAAAGATAATAATTAAAACACAAAAAAATGATAAAATCCCTAAAAAATAAAAAAAATATTTGTTTTGTTAATTATGTAACAAAATAAATCAAATATATCATTTCTTAACCTTTTTTGCTTTCCAAAAATCTAGTTTTGAGTTAATTTATAAGCGAATTTTAATTATTCTTTGCTTACTATTCATTTATTAATTAAAGTTTGATAGATTTAAGTGTCTGGGGTTAAGTTTTAAAGAATTTTTTGTCTTATCCTTATAATAGGGAACTTGTTTTTCACCACCACTTCTAAGTTTTATAAATAAAAGCTCATTTTTTATGTTAGAAAATAACATCCATGAATTTCAATTATTTCTACTTCATGCTTTTAGAAAGATAGGAAAGTTCATTTTAAAAAAGGTTGTTCTCAAAACTTTTTGATTAAAAGCTAGTTTTCTTTTTGAAAAATAAACCCACTTCCATTTTTTTCATGTCTTACTTGACATGTTTTCCCCTATCCCTTAAAAAATCTTATGTCAATGGGAATAAAATTTTGAAAGTCCACTTAGTGTCAACTACCTTCACCTATGGGGGGGGGGGGGGAATAGGTGTCTTGCAGCGTTTTTGCGGAATTAAAATCATACTTGCACACGAAAACAAAACAACACAGCACAGAAAGGACACAAACAAATTATAGTGGTTCCCCGATTTGGGTACATCCACTTTCCCCCTTCGACCTATCTCCCAACCAGGGATGACTCGGTCACTTCACCAAAAGGATTGAAATTCAATCCTTGCACTAACGGAAGGAACCCTTCCACACGTAGGAGTCACCACTCCCACAACACGGGTTGCACCCAAACCTTACAACTAGGGACCAATCGGTCCGTTACAAAGAAATTGAAAATAGATTGTATAAGAAATACAAACAACTTATGGAGACTAAGGTGTCCCTCTTCGTTCGATGACGTGTTCTTGAAGTCAACGAAGAGTCCACAACCCTAGATCTCACTTGGAGAGAATCTCCCCGACAACGGCGGCGGCAAGAAGGGCGGCGGCTTGGTTCTCGGGATCGGCGGCGATAACGGCGTGCTGCGTCTGTTCTTTGGAGATTCAATCTTCATAGCAAAGCTAGCAAGATCTTCCAACGGTCACACTAGGATCGATCATCTCGATCGATTCGGAAGGGGAAGGTTTTCCGGATCAACGAATCAAGAGACAAAGGATCTCTGGTTAGACGCGTGAGATGCAGTGCTTGGCTGAGCTTCTATCGCCGGGAGATCTGGAAGAAACCACGATCAAAAGCCGGCGATCAACTACACGAGCGGCGACGACGGCGGCGGAGAAGGAGTTCAGATCTAGGTCACGTCGGCGGCTCGCCTTTCGTTTTTCAAATCGCATGATGGACTGTTCAAAAATACGCGAGTATTTATGCAGTAGAATAATTCTTTATGACCGTTATGGGTACCACCAGAAGAAACCCTAAAACTGGTTCAAAACAGCGCCTTGACATTTGATCCAGTCCAGCGTGCTTCAGAAATTCGCCTAAGGCAAAATCGGCGAGAATCGAAGGTCATTCTCGACGATTCGACGAGAATCGAAGGTCATTCTCGACGATTCGTCGAGAATCAGCCAATGATTCTCGACGATTTTGACTTAGCGACAGATTTGCACGCTCTGATTTAGCCGGATAGAGACGGCGAGAATCAGCCAGTGATTCTCGACGATTCGGCGAGAATCGCTTGGTGATTCTCGTCGATTATTACTTAGATGGTTTTTCGTCTTTCCACCCATGAGCTGCTCTTTGACCCATCCTTGCTCCTTGTCTGCTCTTGTATTATCACAACCCTGTACTTGAAAATAAGTACACTCCAATAGAGAGAGTACACGTAGGCCAACACACTGATCTGCTCAACGAGGGATTACGTCGCGCAGACCCATGTATATTGACCTACTGCACCCTGACATTGGTGTGTACTTAACATGGAATAACTGCAAGCACAACTTAAAAGATTTCATCAAATACATTGTCTATTTACCTTAGCTTGTTCAGGGGCTTCTTCAAATCAGGTATGTTGTGGATACAATACCCAACAATCTCCGCCTATTTGAAGAAGCCTAAACCCTACAAGCTAAGGTGAATAGAGCGTATGGGAATGAAAATCATAAACTTAAAATTGAGTTGAGAGAGATATTCATTAGCAATACCAATTTCTTGAGAGCAAACTTGGAGCCACCTTAGCCTTAGCCGAGAGGGTAATCTCCCCCTTTTCGGCTTCTGTAAATCTGGGTCTGTTGCATTTGACCCTTGCTCCCCCTCAGTTCTTGCACCTGTGCTCATACTTGAGTTCCTGGTAGAGGCTCCCCCTAGATGCACGAGCCTGGAGCTTCTGTAGTCTTCATTCCTCAGAGTTTAGCATCCCCAATTTAGTTTTGAAAAGACTGAACTTGGCTTCGTCTAAGGGCTTTGTGAAAATATCTGCAATCTGCTTGTCCGTGGGAACATAACAGAGAGAGATGTCCTTGTTCTCCACATGCTCCCGAATGAAATGGTAGCGCACTTCAATATGCTTCGTTCTGCTGTGCGATACCGGATTGTTGGCAATTGCAATTGCACTGGAGGAGTCGCAGTACATTGGTACTTCCTTGAACTGAAGGTCATAGTCGGCTAACTGGTTTCTTATCCATAGGAGTTGTGCGCAACAGCTGCCTGCCGAGATGTACTCAGACTCTGCTGTGGAGGTTGCTACACAATTCTGCTTCTTGCTGTTCCATGAGATAAGCCTTCTTCCGAGCAATTGACACGTCCCGGAAGTGCTTTTCCTGTCATCCCTACTCCCTGCAAAATTAGCATCTGAATAACCTATTAGCTCGACATCATTATTTCTCGGGTACCACAAGCCAAGATTGGGAGTACCTTTAAGGTATCTTAGAATTCGCTTTGCAGCGACATAGTGAGATTCCTTAGTGTTCACCTGATATCTAGCACAGACACATACGTGGAGAACATGATATCCGGTCTACTGGAAGTAAGGTAGAGCAGGGATCCAATGATGCTTCTGTATTTGGTTTCATCGAAAGGTTTACCTTTCTCATCCTTATCCAGAGACATAGTGGATCCCATTGGAGTCCTCATAGAGGTTGCATTCTCCATAGCGAATTTCTTGAGGAGTTCATTTGTGAACTTCGTCTGAGAGATGAAGATTCCATCCTCAGACTGTTTCACTTGAAGTCCCAAGAAATACTTTAGCTCTCCCATACTGCTCATTTCAAACTTTCCTTGCATAAGTTTAGAAAACGTTTTGCAAAGATTGTTGTCCGTTGAGCCGAATATAATGTCATCGACATAGATTTGCACCAGCAAAATCTTGCCTTTGACTTACCCTGAGAAACAATGTCTTATCTATTTTACCTCTAGAGAACTTGTTCTCAAGAAGAAAACTAGATAAAGTCTCATACCAAGCTCGTGGAGCTTGTTTTAAACCATATAGAGCTTTATTAAGAAAATATACATAATTGGGATAAGTAGGATTGAGAAAACCTGGGGGTTGAGCGACGTATACTTCCTCTTTCAGGTCTCCGTTCAAGAATGCTGATTTCACATCCATTTGATAGACTGTGAATCCTTTGTGCGAAGCATACGCCAGGAACAATCTGATTGCCTCGAGCCTTGCCACTGGTGCAAAGGTCTGGTCGAAGTCAATCCCCTCCTCCTGTCTGTAACCTTGAGCCACCAGCCTGGCCTTGTTCTTTATGATGACACCATGTTCATCCAGTTTGTTTCTGAAGATCCACTTGGTGCCAATCACATTCTGCTTTTGTGGTCTGGGAACCAGCGTCCAAATGTTGCATCGTTCGAATTGATGCAGTTCATCTTGCATGGCCAAAATCCATGCCGCATCTTTGTTCGCCTCGTCGAACTTCTTTGGCTCAACCTGTGACAGGAAGCTAAGATGCAAAATCGCGTTAATAGTACCTCTTCGAGTTCTGACACCGTCACGAGGATCTCCGATGATCTGATCTCTAGGATGATCCCTCACGTGCCGGAGCTCTAGAAGTCTGGCATCTGGAGCTTCGACTACTTCTTGGGCTTCTTCTTCTTCTAAGAGATTTGCTCCATTTTGATCTTCAACATTCCCAGTTGACGTTGAGGTGGAAACTTTGACGTACTTAGGAGTTTCATCTTTAGCGGTCTCATCGAGACTCAGCTGTTCAAGTCGTGCACCTGCATCTTCAAGAATACCGCTGGAAGAATTGCTGTTAAGCAAGCTTCCTTCATCAAATACAACATTAATTGATTCTTCTACCACTAGGGTTTTCTTATTGAAGACCCTATATGCCCGACTGTGGGTACTATAGCCCATGAATATACCTTCGAAGCATTTTTCACCAAATTTAGTACGCGGGTACTTCCCATTATTCAGTACATAACATCTGCAACCAAAGATCCTCAAATAGGACATGGTTGGTTTCCTGCCTTTCAGTAGTTCGTAGGGCGTCTTACGATGACTTTTGTTGATCAATGCCCGGTTTTGAACATGACAAGCCGTATTGACCGCCTCAGCACAGAAGTATTCTGGGAGTGAAGCGTCATTCAACATTGTCGTGCAGGCTTCAATGAGTGTTCTATTTCTCCTCTCCGCGACTCTGTTTTGTTGAGGAGTACGCGGGGAGGAAAACTCATGAAAGATGCCAAGTTCTTCACAGAACTCTGTCATAGCACCAGACTCGAACTCTGTTCCATGGTCACTTCTGATTTTGACCACTCAGCAGTTAAGTTCGTTCTGGATCTGCTTGACAAAGCTGGTGAAGATGTCAAACGTATCAGACTTTCGTTTTAAAAAGAACACCCAGGTAAACCGAGAGTGATCATCTACAATCACGAGCGTATAGGACTTCCCTCCTAAGCTATGAACTTGCATTGACCAAACAAGTCCATGTGCAGAAGATAAAGACATCTGGAGGAGTCTTTGTCTGAGATGCCCTTAAAGGTATCCCGAGTCTGTTTGCCCATCTGGCATGTAGGACAGGGACTATCTTTGATACACTTAATAATGAGAGCATCCCTCACTAAATCTTTGGAAAATAGCATATTAATTGTCTTGTAATTAATATGTGCCAATCTCTTGTGCCATTGTTCACAAAGAGATGCACTGCCTTTTGCTACTAGGCATACGGGAGTAGATGAATCTAAGCTAAGAAAATCTAAGCAGAAGATATTTCTGCTCCTAATGCCTGATAATACCGTCTTAGAAGAGGCACATGAGATTATCAGGCATTTATCCTTGCAGAACTTAACGTCATACCCTTTATCACATAACTGACTTACACTGATCAGCTTATGGTTTAACCCTTCAACATAGGCCACGTCGGTGATAGAGATTATACCGTTGGAAATCATACCGTAACCTCTGGTGACTCCTCGATCTGACCCCCCAAAGATGACTTTGGGTCCATTCTCGACTAGAGTGTAATCACGCAGCAAGCTTCTTGTCCCAGTCATATGCCGGGAGCATCCACTGTCCAAGTACCATATTGGAGTTTTGGTGGCCTTTGGATATTCCTGCAAAACAAAATTAATTTCCCTTAGGAACCCAATCGAACTTGGGTCCTAGATTCTTGGTTAGCATACTCCCCCTCGGGTGGTTAACCCTATGAGTGGTTGGCCTCGCATTGCTAACATAAGGAGTCTCGTTATACCTCGGATTAAACTAACAATCCACGGCAAAGTGACCGACTTTACCACAACACCAACAGTCAAATCTGTTGTACCTCTTCCTAGGCTCCTGCTTTACCCTGGGAATGGTGGGTACAGCCGGGGCCTTGGATCTGGAGGTGGAGGCATCATAGTGATTGCAGTCACATGACTTCTTCACCTTCTGTTCCTTCAGTATAACAGGCTTGGCTTTTGGTGCCTGATTTCTATTATGATCGCTAGAGAATTGACCATAATTTCCCATGTGGATTTCCTCATAAGGTGCCTTGAAGACACTCTCACCGAAGTTGCGGGGAAAAGTCCAACCATCATATCGGTTCTTTGGCTTTGCAACCGAGGGCCGGAAATGATAACCAAAGGTTGACTCAAAGTCATGTTGGTTGCAGGGAAAGCTAGGCTTTCTGAACGCAACAGGACTGAGTGGGGCCTTTCCCTTTTCAGCAGCAGAGGCCTTCTTGGCGACTTTATTCTTTCTCTGGTTCCTGTTTCTCCTGGATGAGGAACCAGATACCCCTACATGCCCCATGCCAGCTCCTTTGGCCTGAGCAGAGAAGGTATGAACTAATGGAAGAACTGTTTTTGGCATAGAGAAGCTCTTGACGATCTTCCTTTCTGCCGCAAGTTGTTCTTCCAACTTGTCGACTTCCTCCTGCTTAAGATCAAGGAGCTTAAGAGACTCTGAATTCTTTGAAGTCAGGTCTAGGTGCTCCTGTCGGAGAGAGATCAAGCTGGTGATCTCTTCCCTTAGGGAGACACTCTCACCCTTAAGGAATTTCACTTCCTTTTTCTCAGCCTTCAATCTCTTACGACACTCCTCGAAAGTGTTGAGCAGAAGCTCATACTTCTCGAGGAGCTCCGCTTCACGGGCCGAAGGGCTATCCTCAGGGTCATCATCCTGAGACTCAGGATCAGATTCAGAGTCGGAGAGAGGGGTGTGAGCTTTTACCTTCCCAGTAAATGGGGGGCATTCTCCTTCTGAGTTGGAGCGACCCACCAGCCCGAACTAGGCTTCCTCATCATCACTGGAGTTTGAGGAGTCAGACTCACTCAGTGTCTTTGGCTTTTTGGCGATGTAGCTCCTCTCTTTCTTCTTATCTCTAGAGGACTTGTGCTCCTCTCCCTTCCCCTTTTCTCTTTTGCCTTGGTGGCAGTCGGCCACGACGTGTCCTGGCTTATTGCATCCAAAACAAATAATGTCAGAGGAGCGATGTTTGTTCGGTTTAGAAGCATACCTGTCAGAAGAAAATTTTTTCTTCTGATGCCAGGAGGAGGAGCCGTCTCTCTTTCTTTGATTCCTCATCTTGAGGAACTTCTTGAATTCTCGGGTGATGAGGGAGAAATCTTCCTCAGACAACTCTGACCTGGAGGAGTATGGCTCGGAGTCCTCCTCCTCATTGGTTTTCCCGGCACAGTATGAAACCGCACCCTTGCCCTTCCTGGAGTGAATGGCTTTTAGGGCCACAGTCTTTTCCTTGGCTGCAGCCTTCTCTGCTTCTTCTTCTGCTTTCCTGGTGTTCAGTTGAAGCTCATAGGACATCAGCTTCCCAAACAGAATTTGCGGGTCTGTTTCAGGAAGTCTGCCAAACTCTCGGATGGCGCAGATCTTTGTGTCCCATTCCTTAGTAAGGGACCTAAGGAATTTATCATTAAGTTCACCATCAGTGAACACTCTTCCATATCCTTTGAGGGCATTGACAATCTTGAGGAAGTTCTCGAAGGTGACTCTGATCTCTTCCTTAGGCCCTTGTCTGAAGGCCTCATATTTCTGGTTCAGGAGGGATCTCCGATCATCCATCACTTCATCTGTGCCCTCCATTAGGATAATCAGGCAGTGCCAGATCTCCTTTGCTGTCCTACAGTTGCAGAAGTTCTGCATCATTGAGTCATCGACCGCACTGACCAGAATGTTCTGCGCCTTCTTGTCAAGTCCCACCAGCACCATCTCGTCCTTGTCCATTTCAGAAATTTTCTTTGGCACTTTCTTGGTAGGATCAATGGTGGAGGCCTTAGTGGGGACATAAGGTCCGTCCTCCACGATCATGAAGAGTCGGGGATCGACCGCTTCCATGTAGAACCTAATCCTTTCCTTCCAGATAGGAAAGTTTAGCCTGGTGCACACTGGGATCTTGCCTGTGTACTTGAGTCCGTCCATAGTAGAAGTCTGCCTTCTTCTAGACACTAGTGCCAGGAACTTACTCAAGGTGTGAACCTTTTTGATGAGTAACCTCGGTTTGATACCACTTGAATGTCCACTTAGTGTCAACTACCTTCACCTATGGGGGGGGGAATAGGTGTCTTGCAGCATTTTTGCGGAATTAAAATCGTACCTGCACACGAAAACAAAACAACACAGCACAGAAAGGACACAAGCAAATTATAGTGGTTCCCCGATTTGGGTACATCCACTTTCCCCCTTCGACCTATCTCCCAACCAGGGACGACTCGGTCACTTCACCAACAGGATTGAAATCCAATCCTTGCACTAACGGAAGGAACCCTTCCACACGTAGGAGTCACCACTCCCACAACACGGGTTGCACCCAACCCTTACAACTAGGGACCAATCGGTTCGTTACAAAGAAATTAAAAATAGATTGTTTAAGAAATACAAACAACTTATGGAGACTAAGGTGTCCCTCTTCGTTCGATGACGTGTTCTTGAAGTCAACGAAGAGTCCACAACCCTAGATCTCACTTGGAGAGAATCTCCCCGAAACCGGCGGCGGCAAGAAGGGCGGCGGCTTGGTTCTCGGGATCGGCGGAGACAACGGCGTGCTGCGGCTGTTCTTTGGAGATTTAATCTTCGTAGCAAAGCTAGCAAGATCTTCCAACGGTCACACTAGGATCGATCGTCTCGATCGATTCGGAAGTGGAAGGTTTTCCCGATCAATGAATCAAGAGACAAAGGATCTCTGGTTAGATGCGTGAGATGCAGTGCTTGGCTGAGCTTCTGTCGCCGGTAGATCTGGAAGAAACCACGATCAAAAGTCGGCGATCAACTGCACGAGCGGCGACGAACGGCGGCGGAGAAGGAGTTCCGATCTAGGTCACGTCGGCGGCTCGGCTTTCGTTTTTCAAATCGCTTGATGGACTGTTAAAAAATATGCGAGTATTTATACAGTAGAATACTTCTTTATGACCGTTGTGTGTCCCACCAGAAGAAACCCTAAAACCGGTTCAAAACAACGCCTTGACATTTGATCCGGTCCAGCGTGCTTCAGAAATGCGCCTAAGGCAAAATCGGCGAGAATCGAAGGTCATTCTCGACGATTCGGCGAGAATCAAAGGTCATTCTCGACGATTCGGCGAGAATCAGCTAGTGATTCTCGATGATTTAGACTTAGCGACAGATTTGCACTCTCTGATTTAGCCGGATAGAGACGGCGAGAATCAGCCAGTGATTCTCGACGATTCGGCGCGCCGAATCGGCGAGAATCACTTGGTGATTCTCGTCGATTATTACTTAGACAATTTTTCGTCTTTCCACCCATGAGCTGCTATTTGACCCATCCTTGCTCCTTGTCTGCTCTTGCATTATCACAGCCCTGTACTTGAAAATAAGTACACTCCAATAGAGAGAGTACACGTAGGCCAACACACTGATCTGCTCAACGAGGGATTACGTCGCGCAGACCCGTGTATATTGACCTACTGCACCCTGACATTGGTGTGTACTTAGCGTGGAATAACTGCAAACACAACTTAAAAGATTTCATCAAATACATTGTCTATTTACCTTAGCTTGTTCAGGGGCTTCTTCAAATCAGGTACGTTGTGGATACAATACCCAACAGATTTCATTCCGTAAACATAGGCACCCAATATTTAAAAAGATTATATGTTATGGAGTAAGAGGATAAAATTCATTCCTCCTACACATATACATTGGGTTATTTATTATTTATGAAGAAATAAAAAAAATATTATATGTTAGGAAAATAAGATTTCATTTTCCTAACTATCCAAAAAGAAAAAAATTGGAGGTTCGAGAAAAAATTACCTCGCCTCTATATTCAAGCCTTCTTCATAAACCACCAAACCACTTAGCCTATTTCAATGATTCTAGAATTAATTTAAATTTTTTTGAGAGCATAACTTTTAAATTGCATTATTTCCTTTAACTTATTTTAAACTAAAGTTTTTTATATAAATCCAATCCATCTTTGTTAAACTAACAAAAATAAATTTTTGCTTTCTATTTTATTTTATCTTGAAGTCTTTTTGAAACTCTTCCTCTATTTATAACATTTCATAAATTAGGATTTAATTCTTTCACCCCGGATGTTTATTTTGATCTTACTTTTAATTAAGTCAAGCGGTAGCTAAACTTAGGATTTCTTTTATTCCTTATAAGTTCATCTCCAACTTTTGCTCTGGAATAGCAAAAGCTTAAGTATGGGGGTATTTGATGAATTGTAAATACACGCATTTTTGTGTACATTAATTTAGTCGTTTTCATTTCTTTTCGTCATTTTTTCATGTTTTTGCTTAATTAATTGCTCATTTTTTTAAATAATTTTGCTGACTTGCTTTATTTTTATGTTTCAGAAAATATCAAAAATCTGCCAAAAATTGCAAAGTCACGCCCGTGACATATTGGTCTCGCCCGTGACCAGGGCGTGACAGCTCAAAATCCCGTCAATCAGCAAATTTTGAAGAGAAAAGCTTGAAACGCCCGTGGTCACGCCCGTGTCACCCGACACGGGGCGTGACCCAACCCGTGTCCACCTGCTCGACGTTTTCAGCTCAACGTTCGTCGACCCCTCGACATGCCTAGAGTCAAGCCCGTGACCTAGGGCGTGACACCTCTTCCCGCTCGACGAATTTCAACTCGACATTTTCCCCTCGACGTTTGTCGAGTGTCGACACCAACCGACACGCCCAGAGTCACGCCCGTGACCTGGGGCTTGACATCTCCACATGGCCGACAAGACCCGCGCGACGACTTTCGGCGCGACCCGCGCCCAGATTCACCTCCTTAACACGCTCACCGTCACGCCCGTGACCTGGTGCGTGACCACTGCGGGACCGACACGTGTCCAGCCCGAAGTCAAATTTCCAGTCACATCGCCGGCCGCCATCATGAATAGTGTCGACACGCCCCCTGACACGCCCGTGTCAGCGGGTGTGTACTTGTAAATTTTTTGTCTATAAATTCAGAGCTTCTGCTTGAGTTCTTGTTCCCTTTTTTGATCAATTTTGCTTAGGAGTTATGCTGTTGGGATGAGTTCCAAATGCTATGTAATGGATATTTTCTCCCCTCTCTTTAGCTTTTTGTTTTTGTTCCTTTGTAACCGTATTTTTACTTAATAAAATGTGTAATTTTCGTCTCTTTATATGGTGTTGGAATGAGTCTAAGCAACACTCTCTTAAGCAATCTTACTTTTCATTTTGTTTTAACTTAGTTTTAGTTCTTTTAAAATGGGTGTGTGTGTGTATGAGTTTAGCTTTTTAGTTGTATGTTTAGTTAATTTTCTTACTTCATTTTGTTAACTTAGGTTTTTATAGCCTTCTATTTCATTGTTATAAATCCATAAAAATGATTTCAAGGTGATTTTCATTTCTTTTAACTTAGATTTTTTTCTTTTTAGGATGTAAAACTTTTTCGTTCTTTTCGTTTTATTTTCACTTTTAATCAGTTTTACGGATTTATAGGAATGATTATATAGTTCTTTTAATTTTTCATGCACTTAGTTTTTCATTTTAAACTTTTGATCTTTTAATTTTTTCGCTCTCTTTTTATGCATTTCTACCGCATTCTATCGGTAGAAATGTATTCGTTTTAATTTTTCGGGCATTTTCATTTTGCGTTTATTTGCAAACCTTTTTGCCCGGTTTATTTTTATTGCAGCTTTTTACGCATTTCTACCGCATTCTAGCGGTAGAAATGCAGTTATTTTAATTTTTCGTCAACTTAGTTTTTCTTAATTTTTTCGCTCATGTATGTGTGCGCATTTATTTCCGCCTACTCATTAAGAGTTAAATGGCACTTTGCTTTATTCCATTCAGTATAGTGTGTGAGTTTTTACATTTTATCGTGTGGGTGTGTTTACTTTATGTTGTGTGTGTGAGTTTTAAATTCAGTAGAGTGCGTGTGTTTTACTTTATGTCGAGAGTGTGTGTGCGTGAGTTTTACTTTCTGTAGAGTGCGTGTGTGTGTTGCATTTATTTAGTCCTACTCATTTGAGTAGGACCCGCTTTCTTTCTCCCGCCCACGCATTTGCGCCGGGACTCGCAATTTACAGCTTTCTTCAGTCCTACTCATTTGAGTAGGACTTGCAATTTTCAGCTTTCCTTTACTGCTTTATTTTACTGCTTTCATTTCCTGCTTTCAATTTTCAGCTTTCTTTTCTGCTTTTCCTGCAAGCTGTCCCCATTCCGATGAGTGGCTAACCATTCTTAGCCCTCGGTATCGAAGAGCATTGGGACAAATAAAATAGCTTAAAATAACTAAAGGTCGTATTTTTCTAATTAATTAAAAGTACTTATGGTTTGCCCGGGGTAAACGACGCGTAGGACCACATATCGATGTGTGGGCCCTATTTCCGTAGTCCATATGCTAGCTAGCCGAGAGGCTGTGCATATGGACCGATCACCCCTTGGCAAGGAGAGTTCCGCACTAACCCTCGAGAGAGGAGGCGCGCCAACTCTACCGGATTGGGTTCCCCAACCAATAGCGGGGTTCTTTGCGTAATGCGAGCGTTAAGAGGAATCCTTCGTCGGACGAGAGCCCGGTCGAATAGTCTTAGCGTTCAGGTGAGCGATAGTCCTAGAGATAGGTGAGCTCATTTTAGTGGAACCTCCACGGCCAAGTCTCCGCCTTAATTAATTAGAAATTTAGAAGCTCTTTTTATTAAAAGTCTATCTTAGTTAAATTGTTTTTTTGGTGCCATCGAGCTAAGCTCTTCATCGACACCACCTTCAAGTTTTCTTTTTATTGCTTTCATTTTCAGTTTTATTTTGTCATTTTTATTTTATATAAAATATAACCCGACAAGTTAAATATCGGTAAAATAATAGTCCCCTCCAGGGAAGAGTAGAAATAATCGAACTGACCCCGAGAACAATACGACCTCGATATTCCACCCGGAATATCTTGTACTACTCACAATAGGTGCACTTGCCTCCTTTAGTTAAAACTCGATCTAACCCGTTTTATATCCAAATAAATAAATACGCGCACCCCGTTTTCTAAATATAATCACATCTGCCTTTTTTCTCAAATAAAACCGTCGGTGCGCCGCGCTTCGTAAATAATTTTTGGAGTTTTAACCATCAAGAAGTGTCGACACTTATGAAGGCTTGTGTCAACACCTAGAGAAGCTGTATCGACACTTGGAGTAATTGTGTCGATAGCAGGAAGGCAGAGTCGACACCAGAAGAAAAGTGTCGACACAGACAGGCTGTGTCGACACACTGTGAAGAATTGTCAACATTATTTGTGTCGACACTTAGAGGCAGTGTCGACACCCAAAGAAACTTTGTCGACATCAAATGTGTCGACATCAGGAGGATGTGTCGACACTCAGCAAACTTCAACAAAGTTAAAGTACTTGTGTCGACACAAAGGAGATGTGTCGACACTCAGCAAGTTTTCAACACATGAAGGCATGTGTCGTCACAAAGGAGATGTGTCGACACTCAGCAAGTTTCAACACATGAAGGCATGTGTCGACACAAAGGAGATGTGTCGACACTCAGCAAGTTTCAACACAAGAAGATGCGTCGACACAAAGGGGTTGTGTCGACACTCAGCAGAATTCAACTAAGTATCAAAGAAGAAGTATTTGTGTCGACACACTCAACCAGTGTCGACACATTCAATAGAAGGCTTGTGTCAACACACAGAATCAGTGTCGACACATTCTGAATAAGCAGTGTTGAGAAGCTGTTACAACAACACAAGGAGTTGTGTCGACACCATCAAGGCTAGTGTCGACACTTAGTCTACTTGTGTCGACACTTAGTCTATTTGTGTCGACACATAATGACTATCTGTCTCGACACTTTTAGTTAGTGATAGTGATTTCAAGAAGTGACTGGATGACTTGACAGCTGCCATTTCAACTGGTCAACTGCAACTGTCAGAGCCGTCAGAAGGTTGTTAGAAACCGGATCAGCCAGTCGCCATGGAGAAAGCTTATATAAAGGACTTTCTCCTTCAATAGAACAGGGAGAAGATTGATAAAAATTAATCAAGAGATCTAACGACACAAAGAAGACCTTCAACAGAAGATCTAAGAGTTGGAGAGAGAGAGCTCCTTCTAAGAAGAGCAGCTGCTGAACCAGGCTGCAAAGTAAGATTCAGATTGAGATCTGAATCTCAAGACAGGAGTTGATTGAAGATCATCTGCACAGGAGATTCAACCATACTGTGTTCTAATTCAAGAAGCTTTGAAGAAAGCCAAGGGTGATTGATCTCTGCCTAGTTCTTCCAAAAACTCATCAAGAAGCTAGTCAATTCATCTCTCTCAGTCAGAGTTGTGGTTAATTACCTTGTATTATTAAATTCTTGTAGGATCCTAAGGGATCTGAGTTGTAAGCCTAAACTATAAAGGCTGAGGTAGGGCTCTTGTGCCTGAGTGTAGGAGATTCTATTCTCTGAGTGTAGGCCTTGATTGAAGGCTAAGGTAGGGCTGTTTTGCCTGAGTGTAGGTCTTGGTGAACACTGAGTGGTAGAGCTTTGTGCCTGAGTTGTAGGAGTGTGGACACTCTGAGTTGTAGGAACCTGTTTGGGATTCTGAGTTGTAAGATCTGAGGATCTGAGAAGAAGTGGAGAAGTTAGGCCGAATCTAGTACACTACTAGATAGGCGAAGGGGGAAAGTGGATGTACCCAGACCTTGGGTAACCACTATAAAAATCTGTGTGCACTCTATGAATGTTAGTTTCTGTGGTTGCTGTGTTGTGATAGCTGTTGAATTGCATTTGATGTTTAAAGTTATTTACAATTGATCTGCCTTTAAAGTCAAAAGAAAAAGAACACCTATTCACCCCCCCCCCCCTCTAGGTGGTTAGGCACTATTTCTTTTAAGTGGTATCAGAGCGAGGTTACTCAAAAAGGACATAACAGTCTGAGTAAGATCCTGTAGGCAAAATCAGAATAAACAAGAATCAAGAAAATGGGTTCTAGTGAGAATCACAAAAGGCTGGGGTCCATGAAATTGCCAATCTGTAGAAAAGAGATTTTTGCCATTTGGAAAGAGAGGGTTAGACTCTTTATGGAAGCATCTTACCCAAGAATAGACATTACAGTTAAAGAAGGGTCATATGTGCCAATGAAGATATCCATTCTATATGCATATCAGAAAACTCCCAAGGACTTTTCTGAAATGACTAAAGATGAAATAATTCTGGCCACTATGGACAAGAGGGCTCAGAATATAATTGTTAGTGCTATTGATGATGCAACATTTCAGAACATAATTCATTTTAAAACTTCTAAAGAAATGTGAGACACCTTAATAGTCTATATGGAGGGATCAGAAGAAGCAAGACAAGAGAGGAAGTCTTTGTTAAATCAGGAATATGAAAGTTTCAGACAAGGAAAGTCTGATAGCATTACTGAATGCTACAAGAAGTTCTATAGGATAGTAAATGAATTGATGTCCTATGGAAGAGAATTCAGCAACTATGAGCTGAATGACAAGTTCTTAAGATCCCTGACTAAGGACTGGGACACCAAGATTTGTGCATTAGGGAAATGGCCAAATTAGCTGATATACCTCCTCCAACATTGTTTGGAAAACTGTTATCTTATGAGATGCAGTTATTGGCTAGAAAGGAGGAAGAGAAGACTACTAGAGTGGAGCACAAGGAAAGATCTGTGGCCTTCAAAACTAAAGCCACTAGGAAGTATGGAAGCAAGTATCCATCTCCACTACAAATAGTTGTTGAGGCTGTGACAGATAATTTAGAAAGCAAGAATTCAGATAGCAGTGAAAGTGATGAAGTCTCTGCAGCTTTCACTAGGCATTTTCAAAAGTTTCTGAAGAAGAAGCAGTGGAGGTCTAGGCCTTCCACTTCTCAGCCAAAAGATGACTATTATCAGAAAAGAAAGTAATCAAGGAATGACAGAAGCAGATCCAAGCCAAGTAAAGCTACATCTTCAATAATTGTGCGTTATTGCTGCAATAGACAGGGACATGTAGTGGTTGACTGTCCTGAAAAGAGCAAGGAGTCAACTGACAAAAAGAAGACTCAGTTTAAGTGCAAAAAGGAAAAGTCCTTTGTTGCTAAAAAAGACAAAAGTTTGACTGATCAGTCATCTTCAGAATCAAACTCAGAAGTTGAAGCCTATATTGGATTGTTTGCTGAAGAGGAGGAAGATGAGTTCATGCAGTTAATGAATTCAATTTATGAGCATGAGGACAATCAGTGCAAAGGGCTGATGGCCTTATCTGAAGGAGACAAAATCCAGGATCAGCCTGGACCAAGTAAGGTACAAAGTTGTTCTTCTAGTTCAATTTCTAGTACTGAGTCAGAATCATATACATTTTCATCAAGTGATGTGGTTGGGCCTTCCCCCTTCGCCGAATCTAGTACACTACTAGATAGGAGAAGGGGGAAAGTGGATGTACCCAGACCTTGGGGAACCACTATAAAAATCTGTGTGCACTCTATGAATGTTAGTTTCTGTGGTTGTTGTGTTGTGATAGCTGTAGAATTGCATTTGATGTTTAAAGTTATTTACAATTGATCTGCCTTTAAAGTCAAAAGAAAAAGAACACCTATTCACCCCCCCTCTAGGTGGTTAGGCACTATTTTTTTAAGTGATATCAGAGCGAGGTTACTCAAAAAGGACATAATAGTCTGAGTAAGATCCTGTAGGTAGAATCAGAATAAACAAGAATCAAGAAAATGGGTTCTAGTGAGAATCACAAAGAGTTGGGGTCCATAAAATTGTCAATCTGTAGAAAAGAGATTTTTGGCATCTGGAAAGAGAGGGTTAGACTCTTTATGGAATCATCTGACCCAAGAATATACATTACAGTTAAAGAAGGACCATATGTGCCAATGAAGATATCCATTCTATATGCATATCAGAAAACTCCCAAGGACTTTTCTGAAATGACTAAAGATGAAATAATTCTGGCCACTATGGACAAGAGGGCTCAGAATATAATTGTTAGTGCTATTGATGATGCAACATTTCAGAACATAATTCATTTTAAAACTTCTAAAGAAATGTGAGACACATTAATAGTCTATATGGAGGGATCAGAAGAAGTAAGACAAGACAGGAAGTCTTTGTTAAATCAGGAATATGAAAGTTTGAGACAAGGAAAGTCTGATAGAATTATTGAATGCTACAAGAAGTTCTATAGGATAGTAAATGAATTGATGTCCTATGGAAGAGAATTCAGCAACTATGAGCTGAATGACAAGTTCTTAAGATCCCTGACTAAGGACTGGGACACAAAGATTTGTGTCATTAGGGAAATGGCCAAATTAGCTGATATACCTCCTCCAACATTGTTTGGAAAACTGTTATCTTATGAAATGCAGTTATTGGCTAGAAAGGAGGAAGAGAAGACTACTAGAGTGGAGCACAAGGAAAGATCTGTGGCCTTCAAAACTAAAGCCACTACGAAGTATAGAAGAAAGTATCCATCTCCACCTCAAATAGTTGCTGAGGCTGTGACAGATAATTCAGAATGCAAGAATTCAGATAGTAGTGAAAGTGATGAAGACTCTGCAACTTTCGCTAGGCATTTTCAAAAGTTCCTGAAGAAGAAGCAGTGGAGGTCTAAGCCTTCCACTTCTCAGCCAAAAGATGACTATTATCAGAAAAGAAAGTAATCAAGGAATGACAGAAGCAGATCCAAGCCAAGCAAAGCTACATCTTCAATAATTGTGTGCTATTGCTGCAATAGACAGGGACATGTAGTGGTTGACTTTCCTGAAAAGAGGAAGGAGTCAACTGACAAAAAGAAGACTCAGTTTAAGGGCAAAAAGGAAAAGTCCTTTGTTGCTAAGAAAGACAAAAGTTTGACTAATCAGTCATCTTCAGAATCAGACTCAGAAGCTGAAGCCTATATTGGATTGTTTGCTGAAGAGGAGGAAGATGAGTTCATGCAGTTAATGAATTCAATTTATGAGCATGAGGACAATCAGTGCAAAGGGCTGATGGCCTTATCTGAAGGAGACAAAATCCAGGATAAGCCTGGACCAAGTAAGGTACAAAGTTGTTCTTCTAGTTTAATTTCTAGTACTGAGTCAGAATCAGATACATCTGCATCAAGTGATGTGGGTGGGTCTGAATCTGAAGGAGATATTCATCAGTTAATTGATGAATATAGGGACTTGTTGCAGGCCTTGAAGAAAACCAAAACCTTAGCCAAAACTCAAGCAAAGGAGATTGCTAGTCTTAAATTGGCTGTTGCTGATTCAGACAAGTTCTTTGATCAGAAACTGAATGAAATAGCCAGGCTAAAGAACATTACTGTGATTCAGATGGGTATTATTACATTTAAGAATGATCAAATTAGAAATCTGGAGGCTAGACTTTAGAAGGAGAGAGAGATTGTAGCATGTTTTTCTAAACCAAAATCTATTTTACCTTTGATAGATGAGTTTGTACCTCATAAGGGTAAAACTGGATTGGGGTTTACAAAACCTGCCTGGACAGCTAGGTCCAAATCTAAGGGCAAAGCCCCAGCACTAAACAATAAGCCTGCAGTATATAATTCAGCTAGGGTTGTACCTAAACAAAGGTACAACAAGTTTTAGTGCTGGTGTTGTGGCAAGATAGGCCACTTTGTCATAGATTGTTGGCACAATTCAAGTGTCAAGGAGAGTACCAAACTGCCTGCTAGAATAGCTACATGTAGTTTTGTTAAAGGTCAGACTAACCTTCACCAAGGACCCATGAATTATTTGGGTTCTAAGATTAAGTAATCTGTTTTGCAGGTGAGTCCATGTGGCCATGCCCCTATATGGTACTTGGACAGTGGATGTTCCAGGCACATGAGTGGAACTAGGGAGTTGCTGAAGGACTATACACCAATCAAGGATGGCCCTAAAGTTACCTTTGGTGGTTCAGAAAAAGGAATCATCAAAGGATTTGGTAACATTTCTAGTAACCAAATTACAATTACTCAAGTGGCTTATGTAAAGGGTTTGAAACATAACCTCATTAACATAAGTCAGCTGAGTGATTTAGGATATGACATCTCATTTGTCAAGGATGGTTGTCATATTAAAAGTTCAAGTGATCAATCTGACAGGATATAGGAAGAGAAATGTATTGTCTTGACTTTGCATGTGAGAACAATGTTTCTCCTATTTATCTTATAGCTGATGAGAAAGTCTCACATTGTGTTAAATGGCACAAGAGGCTGGCTCATCTTAACTATAAGACAACTGGCCAACTTTTAGCAAAGAGTTAGTGAGGAATGGTCCTCAGGTTAAGTGTATAAAGGATGGGATATGCTCAGCTTGTCAAAAAGGCAAGTAAACCAAATCCACCTTTCATAGCCTTGAGAACAAAGATGTTGTGAGGTGTCTATACCTCTTGCATATGGATCTTTTTGGTCCTATACCAGTTCACAGCCTAGGTAGGAAGGTCTACACATTTGTGGTAGTAGATGACTATTCAAGGTATTCCTGGGTGTTCTTCTTTAGACAAAAATCTGAAACCCCAAGTATCTTATATAGTTTTGTTAAACAAATTCAGAATGAATTGGACAGTACAGTGGTCAAAATCAGAAGTGACCATGGAACTGAATTTCAGTCTGACAGTATGACAAAACTGTGTGAAGAATTTGGAACTTTTCAGGAATTTTCCTCACCAAGAACACCTCAGCAAAATGGTATTGCTGAAAGGAAAAATAGAACCTTGATAGAGGTTGGTAGAACCCTATTGACTGACATATCGCTCCCAGAATATTTCTGGGCTGAGGCAGTAAACACTGCTTATCATGTGATCAATAGGGCTACTATCACCAAGAGCCACAAGAAGACCCCCTATGAGATTGTGAAGGGCAGAAAACCAAATTTATCCTATTTCAGGATCTTTGGTTGCAAGTGTTATATACTTAACAATGGTAAGTCTTATCTAACCAAGTTTGCTTCCAAATCCCAATAGGGGATCTTTGTTGTTTACAACAATAATAGTAAGGCTTATAGGGTCTACAACTTGATTACTCAAGTTGTAGAAGAGTCTGTTCTTGTAGTTTTTGATGAAGCTAGACTTATTAATAATGAATTGCCAAGAAGTATTTGCAACTCTACAAGTGTAACTGAGAAGATGGACAAGCTTACCTCAACAGAAGGTCCTTCTGCAAGTCAGCAAGTGGAAGATGGTGGCTGTTGTCCAGGGGGAGTACAAGATACACCTGATGCTGAAGAAGACCAAGAGGTGCAGCTAAATGAAGAGACTGAAGATGTACAACCTGAAGACAGGCTGCCTCCAGCAAATAGGAACTTAAAGGATCATCCAGCCAATCAAATATTTGGAGATCCCAGACAAGGGGTGCAAACAAGGAGCAGGAATCTAAGTACAGTTCTTTACTCCAGTTTTCTATCCCAAGTAGAGCCAAAGAAGTTTGAAGAAGCAATCCTAGACCCTCATTGGATTGAGGTCATGCAAGAGGAGCTGAATCAATTCAAAAGATGCAAGGTCTGGGAGCTAGTTCCTAAACCCAAGGACCACAACATTATTGGAACTAAGTGGATCTTTAGGAACAAGTTGGATGAGAATGGAATCATCATAAAGAATAAAGCTAGACTTGTTGCAAAGGGATATAGGCAGGAAGAAGGTATTGATTTTGATCAAACCTTTGCTCCAGTAGCAAGACTGGAAGCAATAAGGATGTTCCTTGCCTATGCAACATATCAAGGATTTATGGTATATCAAATGGATGTTAAGTCAGCTTTTCTGAATGGAAATCTGAAGGAAGAAGTCTATGTAGAGCAGCCATGAGGTTTTGTTGATTCTCTTAAACCTGATTATGTTTATAGACTTAGGAAGGCTTTGTATGGGTTAAAACAAGCCCCAAGGGCTTGGTATGAAATCCTGTCTAGTTTCCTCATTGAGAACAAATTCTCAAGGGGGAAAATAGACAAGATTCTATTCCTTAGGGAATCCAGAGGCAAGATTATCTTAGTCCAAATATATGTAGATGACATAATATTTGGGTCTACAGAAAGTAGTCTTTGCAGAAAGTTTGCAAAACTTATGCAAGGACAATTTGAAATGAGCAGTATGGGGAAACTTAAGTTCTTCATGGGTCTCCAAGTTAGACAGATTGTAGATGGATTATTCATATGCCAGTCTAAGTTCACGCTAGAGTTGATAAGGAAGTATGGTATGGAATCATCCACTACCATGAAACTCCTATGAGGTCAAGCATCTCTAAGCAAAGATGATGCAGGGAAACCTGTAGATGAAACTTTGTATAGAGGGATAGTTGGATCCCTACTGTATTTGACTTCTAGTAGACCAGATATCATGTATGCTACATATGTCTGTGCTAGCTACCAAGCATGCCCTAAAGATTCTCATCTAACTGCAGTCAAAAGTATTTTGAGATATCTTAAGGGCACACCTTATCTAGGCCTTTGGTACCCTAGGAAGAGAGATTTTGTACTGACAGGTTATTCAGATGCAGATTTTGCAGGCTGCAAGGAAGATATGAAGAGTACCACGGGAACCTTTCAATTTGTAGGTGGAAGGCTGGTGTCTTGGAGTAGCAAGAAGCAGACCATTGTGTCCATCTCCACAGCTGAGTCAGAATATGTTGCTGCAGGAAGTTGTTGTGCACAACTCTTATGGATTCAACGCCAGCTAGAAGACTATGGTATTCAAGTAAGTATAACAACTTTATTTTGTGATTCTACAAGTGTCATTTCTATTGTAAATAATCATGTCTCACATAGTAGGACTAAGCACATAGAAATTAAATACTATTTTCTAAGAGAACATGTCGAAAAAGAAGACATTTCCCTAGAGTATGTTAAGACAGATAATCAGTTAGCTGATATGTTTACTAAGCCCCTAGATGAAATCAAATTCAATAAGTTTAAAATTGAATTAGGAATGATAAACTTAGAATAGTTTAAAATTGGCAAAGTAAAAAGGTGTCGACACACAGAGTTGTCTGTGTCGACACATAGGAGTGGTGTCGACATTTCAGAGAAATGGTGTCGACACATCTAGACAGTAAGTGTCGACACTTTAGAGAATTAGTGTCGACACATGCAGAGTAGGTGTCAACACATCCAGGGTGGTGTCGACACTTAGGATTTACACAGAATTCATCGAGTAGAGTCTCGACTAAGTGTCGAACTAAGATATATAAGTGTCGACACATATATTCTGTCGAGTATATTTGTGTCGACACATAGTTGTCGAGACATTAGAAGTAAGTGTCGACACTTTTCAACAGTGTCGATACATTTCAAGTATTTTGACGTGCCTTTTCACCTTCGATTCTAGAAAGGTATAAATAGGTCTTCACCAATGTTTGTCGACACGCTCACCTTAGTTTCGAGACAAAACTTATTTGTCGACATCTCTCTTCTCTAAATTCAAAATTTCTTCAAACCCTAATGGCACCCAAGCTAGAAGAGAACATTAATGAAGGTTATGAGCTCGTGCGACACGCCTTTGATGACGCGGAACCAGAAATCCAAGGTGTGGTAACCCTAGTTGCATAGACTGGGTTAGAGTATCTTGTGTCAGAACCAATCAAGATATGGAAGAAGGAAGACCTCGAATTCTTTACTGTAGCTACCCTAGATGACACTGGTCTTAAGATTAAATCTAAAGTCCATGGAGTTAAGGTGAAGGTCACCCAGAAGAATCTCAGAAAAGTTCTACATCTCCCTAGAACTAAAGAAGAGGAAGATGTACCTGCTTCAAAGACAAGGGAGGCACTGGCATGGTATGGACTTGATTCAAGACCGAAGATTGGATCAGTGTTCAACAGGAAAGGCATGAACATGCAGGGCAAGTTCTTGTCTGAAATAGTTGGCAAGGTAATTCTGAGCAAGCCTGGTGGGCATGATATAATATCAGCTCACATGTTCAGTCTGATGACAAGGATAATTTTCCAGCTTAAAACTGATTGGTCAGTAGTCATGTTTGATAAGATAAAGGAAAGTCTGAAGGAAGCGAAATCTGGGTAGGATTTTGAGTTTATACTTAGCTGGAAGTATCCCTGAAGTGATGAACCAAGCTGCTGGTTCTAAAATAAATCATATGAGGAGAATGGATGTAAGAATTATTTCAAGATGGGATATAGTGTTGACAAAGGAACTGCCAACTCCAGAAAAGGAAACACCTCAGAAGAAGAAGAAGAAAGCCATTGTGGCTCCAGAATCCTCAAGTAGCTCAGAGGAGCAGGTGGTTTTTAGTTCTGATGATGGAGAAGATGACAATGCTGGAAAGTCACCAGCAAGATAAGAAGATGCCCAGAGGCAGGGGGAGCTACCATCAGCTAGCCCTATTCACCTGGATCAACTCCAGGGGGAGCCTCTACATGTGGATGAGCCAACTCAATTAGAGAGTGAAAGAGATACCCAAAACCATTCTAGAGGTAATCACTGAAGTTAATCAATTAAATTTCACTATTGAGGATGAAGTTTTGACTGAATCATTACTTGATGTTGATCAGCAAACACAGTTACATAATCAACCACAAGATGCTGGCATGGAGGATACATCAGTTGCTGATAAAGAGGTATCAGTTGCTCCTGAGATCAGAGATTCTCCAGTTCAACCTCAACATGAGTTTACACTAGAAGAGCTGTTCCCTGATCTATTACAGACTGACTTTGAGGGAGAGAAAGCAGCTGTTGAGGGGGAGAAGGTCAATCTTGAGGGGGAGCAAATAAAGGAGACTGCTACAAAAGAGACTGAGGAGCAAAGGAATGCTGAGGAGCTACCAAGGATTGAGAAGGATTTACCTCCTAGCCCTAAGGACAGGGTAGACATTGCCAGTACTTCTGCTTCAGAGGATGAAGAGGCTACTAGAGCCAAGAAAAGAAAGTTCTAGGTCTTCAAGAGAAGAAGCCAGACATACAAAAAGGCACTGCAAACCATTGTTCCACAAGAATCCCCAACTACTGACTATAGTTCATTGTTGGTGGCTTTGCAAATCAAGCTGGATGAGCAAAGAAAGGCTATGGAAACTTATATGGATGATCACCATAAGGAGCTACAATTTTCCTTAGCTCAAGACATAAAGTCCATAAGATTTGAAGTAATCAACACAAGAAGGAAATGACTGATTGTTTCCATAAAGGAGGAAATACAATGGTCTATCTAGCTACTCATCAAGAGAATATCAATAAACAAGTTGATGACATGGCAGTAAAACAAGGATATGTTTTGGAAAATCAGATTAGAATGAATGACAATCTGACTGCTTCTCATAATGCCATTATCATAGAAATGAAGAATCTTGCAGCTGCTCAGACTGCAGCAAGGACTACTGCCAAGGCTGAGTTTGATAAGCAACTACAAGAGAGCCTAAATGCTGTTAAAACTGCCATTGAAGATGCTCAGAAGGCAATTACTGACAAGATACAAAGGTTAAAACCTTTTTATAAAGATGGAGTTAACTATTTAAATGCTCAGATCAGATTCCAAAAGGATGATCTTAGGGATCATATCGAAAGAGAAGTCATAAAGGGGGAGAGGGTATTAGTCAAAGCAGGCTCTGACCATGCTAAATGGATTTCAAACAGCATCAGAGCCACCCTTGGATATCCACTTTTATGCGATGATGATAATGTAGCAGAGTCTGGAATAAATCCTGCATATTTTGGAGGAGAGCAAGCTGAAGTAGCTCAGGTGATCTACCCTCCTGCAGATTTTGACATGATACATCAGGAGGTACAGTCTATGTATAGTCCTCCTGAGGGTAATCAGAATGTTATTCTGAGAAAGTAGTACAGCCTGTGCCAGAGGCAGTACTAAAAGAGGAGGAAGCCCAATTATCTAAGAAGAGGTTCAGAGAACAGACTGAATTAAGGCCAGACTTTGAGCAATGGAGCCCAACCTCTAGGAATATCATATTAACTGCTTGGAAGGCTGTAAAGGATAATTTCCTAGAGAGGGGCAAATGGTATTCTGACCAAGAGTGGAAAAAACATGAAGCTAGGCAAGAAGCCATTGTTTAATACAGAAGGAAGGCTAAATTAGGGAAGCTACCTCCTAATGCATAGGAACCTAGCAAGTATTTCCCTAAGCCTTATCACTATTTTGAGAGACAGAAGATAAGAGCTGAAGAACAGAAAAAGAAAGATCTTAAAGGGAAGAAGCCTGCTGATGATAATGATGCTCCAGTTCAAGCAAAGATTCAATCTGGAAAGGGCATTGTTATCAAGGAGACAGAGCAGCCATAGATTATGATTTTCTTAAGTTTACAACTCTGTAATCTTTTACATTAAAATCAATGTAAACTTTTGGTTAATGAGACTGTTGGAAGTTATAACAAAATAATGTTTGATCTGTTACATTTGTATTCTGTAATGATTGTTTATACATGTTTTGTTAAGTATTTACCCTGTCATATAATACTGTTTTACATCATACTGAGAATTTGTTATGTATGGTGTATATCATTGACTAAGGGTTATGACTTCTCTAAATAGGTGGAGATTGTTGGGTACATTGGAATATATGTACCTGATTTGAAGAAGCCTCACCCTACTCAATGATATACATCAAGGTGTATTTGATGTGCTTTGAGTTTATATGTGCAGGTTAAGTAATTGCAGAAAAATGCAGAAAAGTTTCTAAGTCCATGTGTCGACACCTAGAGGAGAAGTGTCAACACTTATAAAGGCTTGTGTCGACATCTAGAGAAGCTGTGTCGACACTTGGAGTAATTGTGTCGACACCAGGAAGGTAGAGTCGACACTAGAAGAAAAGTGTCGACACATATAGGCTGTGTCGACACACTGTGAAGAATTGTCAACATTATCTGTGTCGACACATAGAGGCAGTGTCGACACCCAGAGAAACTTTGTCGACATCAAATGTGTCGACACCAGGAGGCTGTGTCGACACTCAGCAAACTTCAACAAAGTTAAAGTACTTGTGTCGACACGAAGGATATGTGTCGACACTCAGCAAGTTTTCAACACATGAAGGCATGTGTCGACACAAAGGAGATGTGTCGACACTCAGCAAGTTTCAACACATGAAGGCATGTGTCGACACAAAGCAGATGTGTCGACACTCAGCAAGTTTCAACACAAGAAGATGTGTCGACACAAAGGGGTTGTGTCGACACTTAGTAGAATTCAACTAAGTATCAAAGAAAAAGTATTTGTGTCGACACACTCAACCAGTGTCGACACATTCAACAGAAGGCTTGTGTCAACACACAGAATCAGTGTCGACACATTCTGAAGAAGCAGTGTCGAGAAGCTGTTACAACAACACAAGGAGTTGTGTCGACACCATCAAGGCTAGTGTCGACACTTAGTCTACTTGTGTCGACACTTAGTCTATTTGTGTCGACACATAATGACTATCTGTCTCGACACTTTCAGTCAGTGACAGTGATTTCAAGAAGTGACTGGATGACTTGATAGCTACCATTTCAACCGATCAACTGCAATTGTCAGAGCCGTTAGAAGGTTGTTAGAAACCGGATCAGCTGGTCACCATGGAGAAAGCTTATATAAAGGACTTTCTCCTTCAGCAGAACAGGGAGAAGATTGATAACAATTAATCAAGAGATCTAACAATACGAAGAAGACCTTCAACAGAAGATGTAAGAAGTTGGAGAGAGAGAGAGCTCCTTCTAAGAAGAGCAGCTGCTGAACCAGGCTGCAAAGTAAGATTCAGATTGAGATCTGAATCTCAAGAAAACAGTTGATTGAAGATGATCTGCACAGGAGATTCAACCCTACTGTGTTCTAATTCAAGAAGATTTGAAGAAAGCCAAGGGTGATTGATCTATGCCTAGTTCTTCCAATAACTCATCAAGAAGCCAGTCAATTCATCTCTCTCAGTCAGAGTTGTGGTTAATTACCTTGTATTATTAAATTCTTGTAGGATCCTAAGGGATCTGAGTTGTAAGCCTAAACTATAAAGGCTGAGGTAGGGCTCTTGTGCCTGAGTGTAGGAGATTCTATTCTCTGAGTGTAGGCCTTGATTGAAGGCTGAGGTAGGGCTGTTTAGCCTGAGTGTAGGTCTTGGTGAAGACTGAGTGGTAGGGCTTTGTGCCTGAGTTGTAGGAGTGTGGACACTCTGAGTTGTAGGAACCTGTTTGGGGTTCTGAGTTGTAAGATCTGAGGATCTGAGAAGAAGTGGAGAAGTTAGGCCAAATCTAGTACACTACTAGATAGGCGAAGCAGGGAAGTGGATGTACCTAGACCTTGGGGAACCACTATAAAAATCTGTGTGCACTCTATGAATGTTAGTTTCTGTGGTTGCTGTGTTGTGATAGCTGTAGAATTGCATTTGTTGTTTAAAGTTATTTACAATTGATCTGCCTTTAAAGTCAAAAGAAAAAGAACACCTATTCACCCCCCCTAGGTGGTTAGGCTCTATTTCTTTCATTGTCTGAAGGATTCATATCGTGCATCGAGAGTACCTTCTTCGTTGGAGAAGGACAAGTTGGATGTTTTGTTACCGAATGGGTGTTCGATTGGCGCGGATAAAGTCTGTGGTGTTAAGATTCGCATTGGGAGCCAGGAGTTCCATTTGCAAGCGTTGTTATTGCCGCAAGTGGAATTCGACGTTATATTTGGAATGGACTGGCTCTCGGAGCAGTGAGTCAATATTGATTGCGGTAGCAAGGAAGTCAAGCTGGGAGCAGGTGGTGAGACGACTTTAACAGGGCTTGAAGAGGTCGAGCAAGACTTTGATGTCTGCTCTTCAGGTGGTGAAGGCGGTTCAAGCCGGTGCAGAACTGTTCTTTACACTAGTGGAGGTTGCAAAGCCTAAGCCCGCGTTGGACAGTATTTCAGTGGTATCGGAGTACCCTGATGTGTTCCCTAGTGATCTTGCTGGGCCCCTGGTGAGCCCGCGAACAGACTCTTACTGTTGTTGGTTCGGTGAGTCGATCGCCGCGGGCTCGCTCGGGTAGGCAAGTGCACCTATCGCAAGTAGTACTCGATATTTGGGGGAATACCGAGGTCGTATTGTTCTCGGGGTCGTGTTGACTATTCTTACTCCTCCGGGAGGACTATTATTTTACTGAAAGTAAGGTGGATTTTTTTACTTAATAAAAGACGGAAAAGCAAAAGAGCGAAAAAAAAGATTTAGAAAATATTCGATGAAGGGTTAACGCTCGGCATCGAAATCGGATTAAGACTAAAACAATTTTTAATAATAAAAAAACTTAGTTTTCAAATTAATAAAAAGGCAACTTGGCCGTGGAGGTTCCACAAATGTGAGCGCACTATCTCTAGGAAATGCTCACCTGAGAGCTATTCGACCGAACGGTCCGACGAAGGATCCTCTTAACGCCCGCTGCAAGAACCCCGTTGTGGGGAACCCAATCCGGAGCAGGGTATGGCAACTATTTACCCAGGGGTGCCATATGTCCAATTTATGGAAATAGGGCTTCGCCTTGGCTTAAATTAAAATGAAAATAAAGAGCTTCAATTATTATAAATCATTTCAAATGCGATGCTGGTCCTCTTGGGGACAGCTTATAATTTAGTTAAAATTAAACACTAAACGTTTATAAGAAGGACACAAGAAAAATAACAACATTTAGAAAACTGAAAAACTAGCTAAAACAAGAACTCACGACACTCCAAATTATAAATTAAAAAGGAACTAAGTTACACATAAAAGAAATTTGCATTTTTCAAATTTGCGATCCCACTCAAATGAGTGGGGGCGGTAAATAAAAGCTGAAAATTGCAAGTCCTACTCAAACGAGTAGGACTGAAATGAAAGCGAGTCCTACTCAAAGAAGGAGAAAATAAATGCGATTACAGGGCTAAAAGGTCCGTCCATTAAACTCAAGTGAGTAGGCGGAAAAATAAAGAAAGAAAAATTACAAATCCTACTCAAACGGAGGCGGGAAATAAAGTCCGATTAAACTCAAGTGATAGGCGGAAAAATAAAGCAAGAAAATAACAAGTCCTACTCAAACGAGTAGGACTGAAAATGAAAACGATGCGCCATTTAACTCTTAACGAGTAGGCGGAAATAAATGCACACAAACACACACACTCCATATGAATTTCAAGAAAGCAATAAAGCTACACCTCACTCACACACTCTACAAAATTGAACAAAACATAAAAGTTATACACCTACACTCACACACTCTACACAATTTGAATCAAAGATAAAAGTTATACACCTACACTCACACACACTTCATGAAGATTAAGAAGAACAAAAGGAAATTTAGGCTCATACACTCACACACACAAATAAAAAGCAAAATGAAAGTTACTAAAAATTAAAATTTTAACTTTTTCATGCTTAGGTTTTGCCAAAAACAAATAAAAAGAATAATTTTTGGAAGACAAAAGTTTCTTCAAAACAAATTAAAAACCAAAGTTTTTGGAAAATTAAAATGAACATTTTCATTCTTATGTGATAAAGTGATAAAAAAGGTGAAAAAGAAGATGACAAGAACAAAAGAGGTTTTACAATCTTAAATAAAAACTAAGAAAAAAAAAGACAAAATCACTTTTTGTTCTTTTATAAATTCATGAGAATAAATCAAAATCCTAAGTATGAAGACAAGTAAAGGACATATAAAGTAAATAAATTACACTCATACACACACACACACATTTCATAAATGAAGAACAAGGATGAAACCAAGGATAAAAAAGGAGAAGAAGTGAGCCATCCAAATGAATTTTCATGTTATAGAGAGAGAAAATCTAACATTTTTATTAAAATTATCAAGCTATTACAAAGCTAAAAGATAAAGCAAAACAAAACATGAAATAAGAAGGGAGAAATCTCCTTACATAGCACTAGTATCCACGGATTAAGCCCACAAAAAGACACTAAATTGGCCCAAAAATCTGAACCCTTGGACCTTACAGAACTGGGCAATTTATAGGCAAAATATTCTAAGTACACGCCCTCTGTCACGGGTGTGTAGGGGGGGCGTGACAATACTATTCATGAAGGCGGCCGGCGATTGGACAGGAAAGTTGACTTCGGGCTGAGTTCGCAGCAGTCACGCCCCAGGTCACGGGCGTCTCTGGGCAGGGAGGTAGAACTTGGCCGAAAGTCTTCGGCAGCATCTTTCGGGCTAGCTGGAAAGGTCACGCCCCAGGTCACGGGCGTGACGCTGGGCGTGTCAGTTGGTGTCGACACTCGACGAATGTCGAGTGGAAAGTGTCGAGTGAAATCGTGAGCGGAAATTGAGTCACGCCCCCGGTCGGGCGTGCCGCTGGGCGTGACTGTTGGTGTCGACACTCGAGATCGTCGAGCGGAATTCGTCGAGAGGAGAGGACACGGGCTTGGGTCACGCCCCGTGTCGGGTGACACGGGCGTGTCGCCAGGCGTGTCGAGCTTTTTTACTTCAGAAATCTGCCAGTTCACGGAATTTGAGCGTCACGCCTTGGTCACGGGCGTGACAAATATGTCACGGGCGTGTACTGCCCAATTTTGGCAGATTTTGAAATTTTTCTGAAAAATAAAATAAAGCAAGTTAGAAGCAAATTTACAAGAATAGGAACATTTTATTGAACAAAAATAAGTAAAAACGACGAAAATAAATGAAAATGACTAAATTAATGTGCATAAAAATAAGTATATTTACAATTCATCAGCCCCGCCGCCGCGGGAGATAGATTTTACGATATAGCTCGTACCAGGTGCAAAGCCTGTGTCACGCTCTCCATATCGACTAGCGCCTAAGGAAATGACGGAGCTGAAGGTTCAACTGCAAGAGTTGTTGGAGCAATGGTATGTGCGTCCAATTTCTTCGCCTTGGAGCGCGCCGGTCCTCTTTGTTAAGAAGAAGGATGGAAGCTTGAGGCTATGTATTGATTATTGGGAGCTCAACAGGTTGACGGAAAAGAACAATTACCCAATCACCCGGATTGATGATCTATTCGATCAGTTAGTCGGGTCGACGGTGTAGCTCAAGTTCTACGGCGAATAGTGAGAGTGATATCAAAATCGTCAGTACGGAGCTTACGAGTCTGGTTTGGGCTTGCGTCGTCAGGCTGGATTATAGGCGCTTTGTAGGGAATTTTGGTGTACTTGAGGAAGATCACTCGGGTATCTTCATTTGGTTTTGGAGACGCTAGCAACCAATTGTACGCCAAGTTCTCGAAGTGCGAGTTTTGGTTGTCTCTCGTTCCTCGGTAATATATTGAGTGGGGAAGGTATTGAAGTGGATCCGACGAAGATTGTTGCGACAGGAGTTTTTCTACGACGAGGAAGGGCTTGCAGCAAAAGAGAACTTCGTTTGGACAACGGTGTGCGCGCGAGCTTTTGAGGAGTTAAAATGTCGGTTGACCACGGTGCCTGTGCTGAGTTCGCCGAGTGGGACCGAAGGTTATGAGATTTATAGCGATGCTTCGGGCAGTGGTTTGGGTTGTGTGTTGTTACAGCATGGAAGTGTTATAGTATATGGCTCGAGACAGCTGAAGGTGCACGAGAAGAACTATTTGGTCCATGACTTGGAGTTAGCAGCCGTGATTTTTGCCTTGAAGATGTGGAGGCATTATTTGTACGGTGTGAAGATTGATATCTACACCGATCATAAGAGCCTGAAAGTATTTGATTGATCAGAAAGATCTGAATATGCGGCAGCGTCGATGGATGGAGTTCCTGGGGTACTATACATTCAAGATCCACTACGTGCCTGGTAAGGGCAATGCGGTTGCAGACGCGTTGAGTCGCCGAGCCCCAGCTCAAGCCAATTGGCTATCGGTGCATGATGAGCGGTTGGTTCGGGAGTTGGAGGCGTTTGGAGATTTCTTGCGTGGATAAGCTGTCAAGTGCTGAAGCACTATTAAATTGGACTGAAGTTCAATATGACCTGGCTGATCGGATTCGGCAGGTTTGGATTTGGATGACCACATGAAGCAACTCATGATAGACGCTCTGGATGGATCAAATTCCCAATATGAAGTTGTGGATGGATTGCTTTGGAAAGACGGTCATCTTTGCGTCCCAAGCGTGGGCCGTTTGCCGGTGGATTTGTTATACGAGGCTCACCATACCAAGTACTCGATTCACCCGGGGAGCACAAAGATGTACCGCGATATTAAGAAAATGTTTTAGTGGCCAGGTTTGAAGAAGGATGTGGCGCTCTACGTGGCGAGGTGCCAAACATGCGCCTTGGTGAAGGCGGAGTGACAAAAGCCGGGAGGATTTCTGAAGTCCTTGCCTATTCCGGAGTGGAAATTCAACGACATCATTATGGACTTTGTGCACGGGTTGCCAAGGTCGCAAAAGGGGAACGACGCCATCTAGGTGGTCATAGATCGGCTAACGAAGGTGTCGTATTTCATTCTGCATAGGAAGGATGATCCGGTGGAGAAGTTAGCAAAGTTATATGTGGATAACATAGTGCGGCTCCATGGTGTGCCCTGCAACATCGTGAGTGACCGAGATGGGAGGTTCACGTCCAATGATTGGAGGCTTGTGCAGCAAATGTGGGGAACAAAGCTGAGTTTTAGCACAGCCTTCCATCCGCAGACGGATGGGCAGACCGAGAGGGTCAATAGAACTATGGAAGAAATGCTCCGCATGTGTTGTCTTGGACTTTGGAAAGTAGTGGGAAGACCATCTTTATTTGGTGGAATTTGCGTACAATAATAGCTACCAGGCGAGTATTCAAATGGCGCCCTTCGAGGCCCTTTAGGGTAGAAGATGTCGCACGTCGTTGTCCTGGTTGGAAACGGGTGTGTCAAAGTTGTACCAGCATCAATAGGTGGAGGATGCTACTTAATTGGTGTGAACCATTCGGGAGAGGTTGCTAATCGCTCAGGACCATCAGGCGAAGTACTATAATGCCAAGCACTAGGAACGTGGAGTTCGCTGTGGGCGATTGGGTGTACTTAAAGATCAAGCCGTTCAAGGGTGTCTCGCGGGTGCAGCGATTGAAAAAGCTAAGCCCGAGGTACCTTGGGCCATTTGAGGTTCTGGAGAGGGTTGGTGAAGCAGCCTATCGGTTGAAGCTATCAGTGGAGCTTAGTGGTCTACATGATGTATTCCACATATCGGTGCTTCGGAAGGCGGTGCTAGAGCCTTCGCAAGTGATCGCGGTCGATCAAGTGCCGGTGGATAGTGGGTTGACGACAAAGGTCAAGCCCGTGCAGATTGAAGACTCGGAGGTCAAGCGACTACGCAATAAAGAGATCAGGATGGTCAAGGTTTGTAATTGCGGTCGCGAAGAGCTGCTCTTGGGAACGGGAGTAGACTATGCTTGACGAGTACCCGGAGTTGTTCCACTCAGGTACAATTTTAGTTTTATGCTTATATTTCCTTTATGAAATTTCGTGGACGAAATTCTTTTAAGAGGGAGAGAGTTGTAACGCCCCGAAACTCAAAAGAGCGACAGGAGGTGTTCCGGGCCAAATTTGGAATTTGGTAGGAGGCACAAGGCCTGGGACACGGGCGTGTCCCAGGGCGTGTCGTGTTGGGTTCGACGATTTGGCCGAGAGGTCGACGAAATTAGGTTCGACGATCGTCGAGCAGCAAACAGGGCCCTGAACAAGGCCGTGTCCCAGGGCGTGTCGAGTTTGGTTCGACGATCGGGCCGTGGGTTCGACGATGGGGCTGTGTGTTCGATGATCGGGCCAGCGATCTCCATTCGACGATCTAGGCTGCGTTCGACGGTTTGGCTAGAGATTTCGTTCCATGATCTGGCTGCGTTCTACGATTTGGCCAGAGATCGTCGTTCGACGATCTGGCAGCGGTCGACGATCTTGGTTCGACGATAGTCGAGCGCGGGGCGGATTATGGCGTGTTTGACTTTGTCGACGCGAAGTGTCGACACACGAGTTTTGGCGGGAGTTAACTAATTGTTCCGACACTATTTTGACGCGGACGTGTCCTGCTCCTATTGGTGATTCGTGCGGTGTTTAGACCCATTTGTCCTGGTCGGACCTGGATCGTATCTGTGCATCCCTTTTGTGGGATCCGACGGCTGTGGTTATCCCGAAGGTGTTATACCCGATAGAAGGGTTTAAAAACACCTTATTTTTCTACCGTAGTTCTCTGTCTAAATCTTAGAGAGAGGGGAGAGCAAAAGAGGAAGAAGAAGTCCAGATCCAGTCACTGGAGGAGTTTCAGAGCCCCAAATTGCGTGCCGACTTCGGATCTATGAAGGCAAGAAGATTGCGGTGCTTTTCATCCGCATACATTTCCATGGTGCCAAGGAAGAACGCTAGGGTAACGATTCTCTACTTGAGCATGTGAAGCTCTACTTCTTTTTTACATAGGAAGCCCGCTCTCACGAGTTTGCGATGAGTTTGAGGCGTTCCTTCGGGTATATATGTAAAGTCCCCATTGTTTAGAGTCCGTATTCGAGAAGAGACATAAGCATGATGTGTGAAGCCTATCCGGACATGTTGGTCTGGATCGGTGATGTTGCATTGCATAAATGGCCGGAGAAGACTCCGTGCGAATGTGTGTTTTTTGAGTTTTCTACGTGGTAGATTGCAACAGGGAGCCTTGGGGATTAACCCCAAGGTGCACCCGAAAACCTGGGCAGATGCGTGATCTTGCCAACTTGGCGGCCTGGGAGCCAACTTGAACATAATCGGGTTATGTGAAATGTGTGACGGAAATGGGACTCGGAAGAAGTTTGACCCGCGCATATGTTTTAAATTAACGTTGTAGTGTAAGAAACGGGTTAGGCGGAACCGTACCCATTATATGTCGTTCGGTTAGAGCCGTTGGCATAGATGAGGGTCTTCAGCGGTCTATGGTTTAAATTACCGTGACCCATGCCGAGAAGACAAAATGCTCATTGTTTGGTCGTCCAAAGGGATGGTGGTCAGTCGGCGGACTATGACCGTGATCACCGAGAATGTGTCATGAGTGTACGGAGTGTGTGGCCGTGCGAGCCTATGCCTGTGTTGTAGTGACATTACTATACTGCTGGATTATACTAATAAAGTGCAGGGAAGGATCATCGCCGCCCCGGGTTGGGGGCGGGATCGTTATAATTTGGTCAGCATTGCTGACCGTTGCTTTTGTTTGCCACCGTGCAGTGGATTGTGCTTGCAGGTGTTGCTGGACCAAGCGGTCAATAGCGGGCTAAAGCCCAAATTGTGAAGCCAGCCCTCGAAGGCCTAATTGGAGTGTTTTACTTGCTTGTGTTCATGTATGACCGGCCTGCGAGCCATGGTATAGAAAACATGTAATATGAGTAAACCATTTGTAAGTTCTTAAGGCCAGTACTTGTGTATGTACTTCATTTCTTTTTGGCTTATTAGTGGACATTCATGCTTGTTGCTGGGTTCTTTTAATTGTCACTATTTAAACTGCTTCTGCTAGAATGACTCTGTGTAGGACTTTGGAATGGTTGGATGGTTTCCATTGAGTAACCACCCGGTCTGTCTATGGTATATGGCGTCGGGCCCCGGCCGGACCTACTGCTAGATGCTATGCGACGGATAGGGGGCGTTACACCTGAGGTAGGATATTTTCATCTCTGAGTTGTAGTCCTTGGGAAGGCTGAGGTAGGGCGGTGTGCCTGAGGTAGGGGATTTGATTCTCTAAGTTGTATGCCTTGGTGTAGGCTGAGGTAGGGCTTAATTGCCTGAGTTGTAAGGAGTGTGGACTCACTTTGAGTTATAAGAACCTTGACTGGGTTCTGAAGCTGTAAGATCTGTTGATCTGAGAAGGAAGGAAGAAGTTATGCCGAATCTAGCACACTGCTAGATAGGCGAAGTGGGAAAGTGGATGTACCCATCATTTGGGGAACCACTATAAATCTGTGTGCCATCTGTGATTGTGTGTGATTTTTTGATTTCTATGTGATGTGATAGTTGTAGATCTATTTGATTCTATTTGATTATCTAAATTAATATTCTGTCTTAGAGTAAAAAGGAATTGCACCTATTCACCCCCCCCCCCCTCTAGGTGTTTAGGTGATCTTGAAACCAAATTCTTTCGTCATCGAAATTCTTCTGCAAGATCTGGATGACTTCGTCAAGATCCATACCTGTAATCTCCTCCACGGAGTTGGTATCACACTGGCTTGGAGCAGGCAGGGTTGCTTGCTGAAGGATGGGAAGCGCTTGCAGCGGTACGGAGGGAGTGGAGGCCAACGACAGTCTCAGATCTTGAAATTGTTGATGGCCGAGGAAGGGTTTCTTGTGGCGGAAATTCCGGCCCTTTTGAGAAGGAGGCTGGAAATCAGGGCGAGGATGTTTGCTGTGATTGTAGTTACTATGAGAAGAAGAGCCGGAAGCATCCCTTCCTTCAACCTTAGCTGTCAGGGATGAGACATAGGTGGGGTTGCCGTTTTCTCCTTCAATGAAGCGATTATCCAAGGCTATCAACTCCTGGTATGTTGCTGGTGCCTTCGTTGTTGATTTAAACTTTAAGGGGCCTTCCCGAAGGCCATGAATCAAGGCAACCTTATAGTAATCGCGGTTCACGATCCTCACCCCCTGAATCTCTTTCTGGAAGCAATCAACGAACTGTGCAACCGATTCGTTGTCCCTTTGCTTGATCTCGAAGAGAGCAGTCGGTCCATCGTTTCTCTTTATTGAGGTGCCAATCCTCAGCAACAGTTCGCTGCGAAGCTCAGTGAAGGAAGAAATCGTGCCCATGAATGCAGCTTATAAAACCACTCTCTCGTCTGTCCTTCGAGATTGGTAACCAAAAGCTTGCACTTGATGGCGTCAGAGAGGCATCTCAGTGCAACTGCCCCTTCGAATGCTTGGAGATGGGCGACTAAATCAGTCTCCCCTAAGTAGAATGGAAGACGGGGTTCCTAGAAGTTACTTGGAGCCAACTCCCATCGGATTTGATAAACGAAAGGAGACGGAGTCTCAAACTCAGCAGGGTAAAAAGGGCGGACTGATGCTAGGGAGTCCGCGGGCTCGGCGGACAGGCGATCAGTGAAATGGAGCTGGCGGGCAGGAGTGCCCCTAGCTGCCTCCCTAAAAATACTCATGAAGGAGGCGAACTGCTCCTCCTAAGGCCATAGAGGAGCGGAGGACTAAGCAGGATGGTGAGGAATGACTGGAGATTGCCAAAGTGGAGTTAGGCGAGCTGGGGTCTGGCGAACTGGCGAGTTCGCAGGCTCTGCTAAGTCCTGGGGAGCATGTCGCTGGGTCAACACAAGCAAGGCTTGGCTGATTGCATCAAGATGCTGATTGGTCTGTCTGCGGGATTGTTCAGCCTCAAAACGAGCCTGTTCGATGGCATCCCAAAGAGAATCTTCTAAAGAGCTCGAGTGGTCTGAGTAGCGAGCTCGGCGGTCTGACATGCTTGTCTGCTGTATTCGAAATACTACTCAGATCTAAAGGTCTCGTGTTAACTGTTGATGCACGAAAATGGAAAGGGAGTCAAGCACCACCCCCTAACGGTTCGAGCACGGGGGAATAGAAAGGGAAAGAGAGACTGCAAGTAACAATCTACTAAGCAGACAAGAGAAAGAAGAACAGCAGGGCCGTGAGCCACGACAACAACAGACTTCGCCCGTCGCAGGCCTGAATGCCTCTCTAGTGACGGGCTTTCCTGTGATTGAAGAAGGGTTTGATTACAAATGGAGTAAAGGAAAAAGGCAAGAGCTGAACAAGCTGGAGTCCGCAAAGTCTGAGATTCGAGTCTGCAGCCTTTAACAAGTAGGCTCCTGGGCACGAGTCAGCGTGCCTAGGGTGCACCACCTCCCCCCTATTTATAGGATGGGGGCCTGCCCAGGAGGGCAGGGCTAAAATAACCGGCTGCCCGAGGTACAGGAGAACCGGGAAATGATGACGGGAAGCAAAAAAGAAAGAACACGCCAGTCCGCGCAAAACTGGCGGACTGGGCTCGCGGGCTGGAGCTTCCATCTGCTGTTGCAAGGCGTGATCCTGCTGGTGGACGGCGGCCTAGGCGGACCGGACAGTGAGTCCGCCGAAGTGGAAACAATCCAGGAGATCTAAAGGTATGACAAACTGGGCAGACGGAGCATTGAGTCCGTCGCTGGGGGATCAACCTAGGGACGGCTGAAATGTTGCTACTCTGCCGAGCTTGGCGGACTGCGAAACCGAGTCCACCTATGACAAGCCAGGGACATTGGATCTATGTCGTGCAATCACCGGGCCAGGCGGACTGCAAAATTGAGTCCGCAGATAAGGAAGTAGGTGACTTTGGAGTCTTGTATGCATTGCGGACTGAGGGGTTAACACCCGCGAAGTCGCCGCGGATAAAGACGAATATGGTGAGCCAATGATGATTTTTGTTTGTCATCTCGCAAACCTTGAGCCCTTACCCGGTGAAGTACAAGACGCCGTCAGCGTTAGCATGGTAGATGAAGAGCTTGCAGAAGACCGTCAAGCTGAACTCAATGGGCTCCCGGCACATATAGCAGGCAAAGGCGATTTACACCGAAATGGTGTTCGGGATAAACTGGGCCGGGACGACGCCAAAGTACTTAAAGACCTGTTTTACCTCCAGCCAGAGAGGCAACCTTAACCCTTCCTCAAAGTGCGAGACGGGGAAGGCGAGCTCTCCCGAGTAGTAGGTATCGATCGACTCGCCAACCTTGGTGGGCCGCAATTCAAGCCCCTCCTTCGTATACTCGCGGACGAAGTTGTGGTAGTCTTCGTGAGGGAGCCTACCAAGAGGGAAGTCATGATCGGTAAACCTCTTCCCCTAGTGGCTGCGCCCCTTACCTTCCTCAACTCTCTTCTTCCCCATATTAGGCGAGAATGATGTAGGCGAGATGGTTGAAAGAGAATAAGTGCGAGAGGAAGAGAATGAGAGGAGAAGTGCGAGAGAAGGAGAGTCGAGAGAAATGAAAAGGCGAGAGGGATCGGCGAGACGGAAGAATCAAAGGGGAAAAGCTTGGACGCGGTAGAGATGAACGTGCAGATATCTTTCTACTCTGGGGGTGCAGGAGTATTTACAATTGATGTCGTAAAATGATTAAATGGACTGGAAAAGAGTATAGGGGAAGCGGAAGAGTCGGTCGGCGGTTCACTCTCTCTCCTAAACCATGATTTGCATGGCCCATCATAATCACAGGAGAGATGGTTTAATTTTAAAGAAATTAAATGAAAATTAAACGATTAAACAAGCGGCAATAAATAATTAAACGTATCATCCCGCATAAGGTGGGAACAAAATTCTCAAGCATTGCCGGTGAAACAATAGCATAATGTATCATTTAATTAATTACAGTAGTAAATATACATAAACAAAGAAGAAAGAGCGAGACGAATGAACAAAGTAGGTCAAGCAGAGCAGTCCTTAATACGGGAACCATTTCCAGCAGCCACCGCGAGCCCCCGCGCAGGGGGGCCAACAGGGTGAGTGGAAGGCACGAAAGGTTCCAAGCCCACTACCCGCGAGACGGAGCTGCGCGTCGACCTCGCCGATAATGGCTTGAGGGTCGGTCCCCTCAACTTTTATCCTTGGGTCAACCTCAGAAGACAGGAGAGCGCATTCATTCTCCAGCCATTAGATTCGCCTATCGGTAGCCTTCTTGTCCTACTCCAGCTTGCTGTTGATGCACGCGTGCTTCTGGAACATCTCAGCAGTCTTGCGCTTCATCTCCAGCGGGTCCGCGGGGTCGCCCAGGTACTCTTAAATTTCATCTATAGGAGGAGGGGGCGAGATAGCGATTCGCCTAAAGAGCTCCTCAGCATGCGAGTCGGCCTGGGAGCCTACACAAGGAGTGGAGGGGCAGGGTAAGAGGGGCTCTCACAGAAGGGTGTAGGAGTTACTTCGCGATGGGCAACAGTGTCATCCCGCGGGCTGACTGGTCGATGTAGAGGCACGAGGGCTCCCTGAAGAAGCAAAATGATAAATATGCAGATGGATGAAAAGATGATGGGGTCGAAAGTGAGAACTCACCTCCTTCTCTTTAGGAGATGCTGGAGGAGGAGAGGGACGGGTCTACAGGACAGCACGAGATGGCCCCTCAGCCGAGGAGGAAGGGCCTCCTGTCTTTACCTTCTTCTTACGAGGCGAAGAGGACGGTAAGGAGGGTGGGGTACAAGTCAGAGTCTTGGTCAGGGCGGCCATGTTGGCCTTATTCTGCTTACGCACCATCACCAGACGCTCACGAAAACTCTGGCTGTGAGAAATTATTGCAGCAAGGCCAAAGAAGGGGGAAGTGTGAAAGGGAGGATTTCCCTTATGGGGTAGGAATCCTATATTTATAGGCTTCGGTGTGTGTCCACACCAAAGATTCCCTCGTAAATACGCCCATAGATATGCTTTAATGATACGAGCCTCGGTTGGACTTTCTTTCCAAGCTTAAAATAATCTCGAAAAGAGCGGGGATTGTGTACAACCTCGGGCTTGTATGATCAGATCGGGCTCGAAGTGAGGGGAAAGTAAGGCAAGATGGGCTCTTTGGCAAAAACCGACTCGCTGGCAAGTGGGTCCATGGAAAAGGGCTACTCGTCGGGTTAAGGCCGGCTCGCTAGGCGATAGGACCCTAGCGGTTCGGGCGAGAGGGGCCTAGCGGCTTAGGAGAGATGGACCCAGAGGGAGGGTCTAGTGGCTCAAGGCGAGAGCCTTCCCAGGCAAGATGGACCCGGAGGGAGGGTCTAGAGCCTCAAGGCGAGAGTCTTCCCAGGAGAGACTGACCCAAACGGAGGGTCCAATGGCTCAGGCGAGAGTCTCGCTAGGCGAGTCGATCCCCATAGGTAGAGCTCTCGCGCGTGAGACGGTGCTCTCGCCGAGCACAGGTTCAGTTGGAAGGCGGTTCACCTTTTTTGCCCTAGGTGATTTTACGCTTTTGCCCTCTGTGGTCTGCATATAACCCTTCAGAACAGTGGAGTTTGGCTGTTGGCAGACCCAACCATGGGTATTTTGGTAATTTCAGGTCGGTTTCAGTTTGGTTATTTGCAGTTCTGACTCAGAAAACTATAAATAGGCCCATAGCGGTTCATTAGAAGCACTTTTTTTCCCGGGATTTTATGAGTTTTCTTGTACTTTCTGAGGAGCTTCAAGCCCAGCTTTTGGCTTTGAAGGGGAAGCTCTCAGAGATCTTCCGGGTAAGTGGTGGGACCTCCATGCTGAAGCTTTGGGTCGGTTTCTAATCCTACATAACCAGTCGGAGGTCAGAGATTGGGACGAGTAGCTATTGGCTACGCCCCTATTTTCGAACTTTCGTTGAAGTCAAATTTTAGCTTCAACAAAAACAAGTAAAATTTAAAATGTAACAGGAGTACCTGAAGAGAACTCGCGTTCGCCTGCAAATCTCTCCAAAAGAGATGTCAAAAGCAGGTAAATAAACAAATCGTGCAAGTACCTGAGGCGAACTCATGAACACCTACAAATCTCTACAAAAGTTAAATCAAAAGCAGTTAAATTTAAAATATAATGGGAGTGCATGAAGAGAACTCGCGAACGCCTGCTAATCTCTACAAAAGAGAAGTCAAAAGCTTGTAAATAAACAGATAACACAAGAAACTAAAGTGAACTCCCAAACAGTTGCTAATCTCTATAAAAGAGAAGTTCAAAGCTGGTTAATTTAAAATATAATACTGGTACCTGAATAGAACTTGTAAACACCTACTAATATCTGAAAAAATTCAAAACAGTTAAATAGACATATAACAGAAGTACTTGAATAGAACTAGTGAACAACTATTATTCTCAGCAAAAGTGAAGTCAAAAGTTGGTAAATTAACATACAATGTGGTACCTCAAGAGGTCTCATAAACACCTATTATTCTATAAAAAAGAAAAGTCAAAAGGAGGTAAATTAACATATTATGCAAGTACCTAAAGAAAACTCGTGAGCACTTGCTAATCTCTGCAAAAGAGAAGTCAAAACCAGTAAATAAATATATAACGCAAGTACCTTGGGTGAACTCACAAACAACTGCAAATCTCCGCAAACTTGATGTCAAAAGCAGGTAAATTAACATATAACACAAGTTCCTGAAGAGAACTCGCGAATACCTGCTAATCTCTACAAAATAGAATTCGAAATCAGATAAGTTTACATATAACACGAGTACCTGAATAGAATTTACAAAAACCAGCTAATCTTTGCAAAAGAGAAGTCAAAATCAGGTAAATAAATATATAAAACCATTACCTGAGGTGAACTCGCTAACACCTATTAATCTCTGTAAAAGATAAGTCAAAAGTAGGTAAATAAACATATAATGCGAGAACTTGAGACGAACTCGCGAACACCTGCAAATTTCTACAAAACAGATATCAAAAGTAGTTAAATTAAAAATATAACTCGAGAACTGGAAGAGAACGCGCGAACAACTGCTTCTCTCAGCAAAAGAAAAGTCAAAAGCAGGTAATTAAACATATAACACCAGTACATATGGTTAACTCGGAAATACCTGCAAATCTCCACAAGAGAGAAGTCAAAAGCAGGTAAATTTAAAATATAACGCGAGCACCTAAAGAAAACTCGCGAACACCTACTAATACATATAATGCAAGTACCTAAATTTAAATCTTGAACACCTGCTAATATATATAAATAAGAAGTCAAAAGCAGGTACGTAAACATATAATGCGAGTACCTGAGGTGAACTCGGTAACACCTGCTAATCTCTCCAAAAGAGATGTCAAAAGCAGGTAAATAAACTAATAACTTGAGTACCTTAGGTGAACTTATAAAAACCTACTAATATATGCATAAGAGAAAGAAAAAGAAGGTAAAATTAAAATATAACACAAGTACCTAAAGAGAACTCGCAAATATCTACTAATATCCAAAATGGAGAACTCAAAGGCAGAAAAATTTAAAATATAACACGAGTAACTGAACAGAACTCATGAACACCGGCTAATCTCTGCAAAAGAGAAGTCAAAAACAGGTAAATAAACATATAACGCGAGTTCCTGAAATGAACACGCTAACAACTGCTAATCTCTCCAAAAGAGACGTTAGAAGCAGGTAAATAAACATATAATGTGAGGACCTGATTAAACTCACGAGCACCTGTAAAAATTTGAAAACAACAAGTCAAAAAAGTTAAATTTAAAATATAACGGGAGTACCTGAAGAGATATCGCAACCGCCTACTAATCTCTGGAAAAGATAAGTCAAAATTTTGTAAATAAACATATTATGGGAGTTCCTGAGCTGAACTCGCTAACACATGTTAATCTCTCCAAAAGATAAGTCAAAAGCAGGTAAATAAACATAGAACATGAGTATCTCAGGTCAAATCATGAACACCTACTAATCTCTACAAAATAAAATATAAAGGTGGTAAATTTAAAATATAACGCGAGCACCTAAAGAGAACTCATGAACACGTAATAATCTCCGTAAAAGAGAAGTCAAAAGTAGGTAAATTTAAAATATAATGCGAGTACCTAAATAGAACTAGCGAACACCAGTTATTCTCTGAAAAAGATAAGTCAAAATTAGGTAAATAAACACATATCGTGAGTACTTGAGGTGAACTCTCTAACACATGCCAATCTCTCCAAAAAGAGGTCAAATGGAGGTAAATAAACATATAATGTGAGTACTTGTGGCAAACTCACGTACACCTCCAAATCACTGCAAAGGAGAAATCAAAAGCAGTTAAATTTTAAATATAATTAGAGAACCTGAAGAGAACTCGCGAACACCTGCCAATCTCTGCAAAAGAAAAATCAAAAGCAGCTAAATAAATATACAATTCTTGTACCTAAGGTAAACTCGCGAAGACCTGCTTATCTCTATAAAAGGGAAGTCAAAATCCTGTAAATTTGAAATATAATGCGAGCACTTGAAGAGAACTCGCGGACACCAACTAATACATATAACGCGAGTACCTGAATAGAACTCACGAACACCGACAAATTTCTGCAAATGAGAAGTGAAAAGCATGTAAGTGATAGAGAAAATCATGTTCTGCAATCTATACTCGATTAACCCAAGTGTACCTATCAGAATATAGCATTGGATATAAAAATATCAAGGTGGTATTAAAACTCGGGTCTGTCAAGTACTTCTACTTTGAGAAAATAACTATTATTTTATCGAAAGAAAAATTAGAGAAATTATATTTAAATTAAAATGTGAAGTAAGAAATCAATTCTTGAATAAAACACACATTGAATGAAATATAAAAGATATTTTATAAACATCTAATTCGATCCTTGATCGTGGAGATTCCCAACAAATGAATGCACCTCTCTCGAGGAATACACCCAACTGAGATTAAGAATATTGACCGAACTCTCGTTCTAATCGATAACTTAATACTCGCTTTACCAAATTGAATCCCGCTATAGGATTTGATTCATATCTAGAAGATTTTTGTCATCATCTCTCGAGGGTTACGATCAACTCTTTTTATTCCTGAGCGATAATTCATACGCACGATCCTCTCTGCTAATAGAGTATGAAAACACAAAAAAATTCATAACCGGTATATGAACATGACATATGATAAATGAGAAATAAATCTAAGGTGGAAGAACAATTATAAAGAGAACGATAAATTCAATAAATGTTCTAATGATTAAGACTAAATATTATAACTACTTGTTATGAAATAAAAAAGACATGATAAATAAAGAGAAATAATATTTATGAAAAAAAAAACATTATATTGCATAAAAGAAAGAGGTACATGAAATGAAAGAGAACTACATTGAGTAAAAAAAATAAGCTAGAAATGAGAAAAGAGGACATGACATGCCCAAATAGGCAATGAGAGGTAGCGCACATCAGTGAGGGGGAGTATGATGAAAATAGGCCACTATATATGGGCTAAAGAGAAGTATGAATGTGGAGGAATATGAGAGGTTGAAATGACGAGCATTCAGTAGGCGGAATGAAGAGTTTCATGAAAAGTAATAAAAAGTGGCTAAATGCTACAAATTAAATTGGAGGGAGTGGAAGGGGAAAAGTTGGGTTGGCCACCTTGAATTAATTTGAAGAAATAAGGAGTGGAAGGTGGAGGGTGATGTCATGCAATAACATTAAAATAAATGGAGGAGTTGAAGGGGTGGAGAGAAATAGATAAATAGGTGGAAGATAAAGGGGTGGCCGAACCCAAGAATGAAATGAATAATAAAATAAGATATATTAAACAAGATAATGAGGTGGCATGTCATGAAATATTAAAATAAGATATATGCATGCAAAAGGTGGAAGCAACTTGCAAATTTGGCATCGATGGCACGGCGAAGCGAATGACTTGAACTTGTGCGGCATGAGATCACAAAGTTGGCGGCATGATAAAAATTTGATCGTTGTAAATGCGGTGACAACTTGACAACGGGTTGGCAGCGATATGCAAAGGTGGTAGGAAGACTTTGCTTGCATGGGTTTTAACTAGATGACGGTGATGGCGAGCATTAACTTGAATGACGGTAATGGCGTGCATCAACTTGCATGACGGCGATGACGTTGCTTTGGATGGGTGTGGAATGAGCTCGCGGAGCTAACGAGGCATTAATCCTACAAAATAAAATAAAGTTATACGATAACAAAAATATAAAAACAATGGATTTATATAATATATTACTAAATTATATTAAATATTATGGTAAATATTATACTATATATATATATAAATTCTACTCATCAAATACCCCTATACTTGAGGTTTTACTATTCTAGAGCAAAATTAAGAAAAATATTTATAAAACATAAATAAAATTTTTAATTAAACTAAAAATATATTAAATCAAAAGAAAGTTTAAAAAAACATATAGATTTAAGAGATAAGTCCAAAATTATAAAATTAAAATGAAAAGAGAGAAATATTTAGTCAAAAATTCTCAAATAAATTAACTAGCATTTCAAAATTGAGTAATTAGCAAAACAATTAGATTGAAATTATAAAAATCCTAATTTTAAAGAAATTTGAAGGAAAAATGCAACCTACTAATTATGCTCTCCCAATATTTAAATTTAAATATGAGACAATTCTATTAGCTAAACATATTTTTTTAGGGAAATAAGGCGTATGAAGAGATCTTTGATAAGAGGTGGTGAATTTTATCCTCTCACCCCACCCATTTTTTTATTTTAAAATTTTATGTGTTTATCAAAAAATGATAGACCATTATCCTATCATTTTTCATGACATATAAGTACTTGTTTTTTCACTTCATCTCTTTTTTGGTTGCATATGTTTACGAAAGAATATTGAATTTTTTCCTCTTATTCCAACGGCATATGATCTAATAATAAAAAGAAAAATGCTTTGGTTTACAAAGGGATAATAAATTTTATCCTCTTGTCCCCATGATATATGATGTAATAAGAAAATTAAAAAAAAAAGTAAGGTATGGCTAAACAAAATTCTAGAAAATAAAGTAAAATATTAGATATCAACTAGTAGTAGGGTAAATTTTCTTAAAAATCTAAAAGCATGGAGTGAATATAATTAAAATCTAAAAATGTTTAGCTAAACGACTACAAAATCAAAACAACTTAAATTTAAGAGAAAAAGTGCTAAATAAATTACTCTAAACAAATTAAAATCATAACATATTTCTTAAAACTAAATCACCTAAAAATTAAATCTAACTAACCTTGATGAAATAAAATATTAACAAACTAAAAATAATAAAAATTCTTATAAAGTCAAACAAGATTTCTGAAAATAACAAAAAACAAAGTAGGGCTTTATTATATTTTTGGATTTTTTAAATGTTTTTTTTCTTATTTTTGAAATTTTTAATATGATCTTTTTTTTCAATTTTTTTATAAGATATAAAACTAGAAAAGAAAAAGACATAAAAAGAACTATATTACTAAAAATCCCTTTTTATATATATTTTGGAGTTTTATAATTTTTTTGAATTTTTAATTTTTTAAATTTTTATGATTTTAAAAAATTTAAAGCGGTAAAAAAACAAAAATAAAAGCAAAATATTTTTTGTAATTTTGTTGTTTTATAAATGTTTTTGTAATTTTTTTATAGATGTAAAATGAAAGAAAAACACTCCCCCATACTTAAAGTTCAACATTGTCCCTAATGTTGATAATCATAGTATGAAAGAAACAAAAACGACAAAAAGAGGAAAATAAAAAATGGTGTCGAGGGGGGGGGGGAGGGAGGAATACGTCCTTGATTTGGAGACGGTGCAACCACCACGATCAACTGAAAAGAAAATGTTAAAATAAAAATAAAAAGAAAATAAAATGAAAACAAATACAAGGAAATATTTTTGTAATTTTTTTTAGTTTTATAATTTTTTTTTTATTTTGAAGTTTTAAAAAAAATTGTTGTTACTTTCTAAACTTCCTAGCTAAAAATATAAAAAAGAGAAGAATTTTTTTCTTGTGGCTTAAATATGTCTTGGACTTCCCAAGTGCTACCCGGTGAAGCGTTCACAAGATAGTAGGAGATACGTTGAGATGACACCGCAAAACTCCCTTTTCAAAAATTTAGTTATAATTTTAAATTTTTTTGTTTTAGGAACAAAAAGAAAATAAAAATATAAAAGTAATAGCGTCGTCATTTTTCAAAATATCGACGAAATATCGCTCCGACAATGGTGCCAAAAACATTAATAGAGAAAATCATGTTCTCCAATCCATACTCAATTAAGGCAGTGTACCTATCAAAAAATGGCATAGGATATAAAATATCAATAACGTATTAGAACTCGTGTCGGTCAAGTACTTCTATTTTGAGAAAACAACTATTATTTTTTCGGAAGAAAATTTAGAGAAATTATATTTAAATTAAAATGTGAAGTAAGAAATCTATTCTTGAACAAAACGCACTTTGAATGAAATATAAAAGATATCTTATAAACGTTTAATCTGATCCTTGACCGTGGAGATTCCCAACATATGAACGCACCTCTGTCGAGGAATACGACATAGTAAGATTAAGAATATTGATCGAACTCTCGTTTTAATAGATAACTTAATACTCGCTTTATCGAAGTGAATCCCGCCATAGGATTTGACTCATATGCATAAGATTTTTGTCATCCGCTCTCGAGGGTTGCGATCAACTCTATTTATTCCCGTGAGATCAATTCGTAAGCACAATCCTTTCTGATACTAGAGTATGAAAACATATAACAAAATTCATAACCGGTATATGAACTCGACCCATTTTAAATTTGAAATAAATTGAAGGTGGAAAAATAATTATAAAGAGAACAATAATTTTTATCAATGTTCGCAATGATCAAGACAAAATATTATAACTACTTGCTATGGAATAAAAAAGACATGAGAAATAAATAGAAATAATATTTATAAAATAAAAAAAATACTATATTGCATAAAAGAAAGAGGTACATGAAATGAAAGAGAACTATATTGAGTAAAATAAAAATAAGCTAGAAATGAGGAAAGAGGAAAGCCATGCCCAAATGGTCAATGGGAGGGAGTGCACATCAGAGAGGGGGAGTATAATGAAAATAGGACACTATATATAGGCAGGAGAGAAGTATGAATATTGACAAATATGAGAGGTTGAAATGAGGTGCATTCAATAGGAAGAATGATGGGTTTCATGAAAAGTGATAAAAAGTGGCTAAATGCTATGAATTAAAATGGAGTGAGAGGAAGGGGAACGGAGGGGTTGGCCACCTTGAATTAATTTGAATAAATAAAGAGTGGTAGGTGGAGGGTGGTGTCATGCAATAACATTGAAATAAATGGAGGAGTTGAAGTGGTAGAGAGAAAGAGATAAATATGTGGAAGATAAAGGAATGGCCGACCCCATTGAAATTCTTGTTTTCAATGTCAACTAAATACCTAGAGGGGGGTGAATAAGTTTTTGCCCTTCTTTTTAATTAATCAGACCTATATCTGAATTCTTGTGCTTAGTGATAAATTATTTGTGCTTTCAAGAACAATCACAGACGACACAAATATTTTTATAGTGGTTCCCCAATCTTGGTTATGTCCACTATCCCTCTCCGCCTTTCTAACAGTGTGTTAGACATGGCTCTTCACCAATTCCTCGGCTACTTAAGATCTTACAACACGATCGCGCAGGACCACTCCGTCTTATCGAAGACCTACAACTCGAGCACTAAGCCCTACCTCTCAGATCCCAACTAGATCCTGCCTCGGTTTTTATAACATGGGCCTATACTCAGGCACTAAGCCTTACCACTCAGATTCTAACAAGAATCCTACCTCGGCCTTTATAACACAGGCCTACACTTAGGCACTAAGCATTACCACTCAAATTCTAACAAGAATCGTAACTCGACCTTTATAACACAGGCTTACACTCAGATTCCTTAAAAAATGCTACCCTCAGATACCAAATTTGATCATATGGACAATCTCAAAGAGATGAAAAACTCAGACACCAGAGAAAGTTATCTATGTCTGTCTTCCTCGATTGAGAAGATAACAGCCCTATCTTCTTCTTCGCAGCAACAAGTTGAAAAGAAATATTCAATTGAAGTACGGCTTGTTCTGGAAGCAACTTGCAGAAAATTCTTCTTCTTCTTTTTCAAGAAGCAATCCAGATCTTGTTGTCGCAGATGAGTATTGCAGCAGCTAACTCTTTTCGCATTCAGGTTCTCGGAACTGAACTTCTTCTTCTGGCATGTTAAGAAAATGATGAAGAATGTGTCATCCTGCCGAAATATTGCAAATCCAGAGAACCCTAATTATGTCTCCTCTTGGTGTTGATTTTTATTGATGTTCTCTCTTTTTTTTGATTTGATCCAGCTCCTTTTATATTTTGCCGATCAACGTCTCATTGAGCAGTGGGACCCACCATAATTTGTGGCTATAATTTTTCCATGCAGCCATATACTCTCTATTGATGGATGATTCAATGGCTCTTTTCTTTGGGTGGGCCCCAGCGAGAAATCTCTTTCCTGGTTTAGAAAATCATGACAGCTGGCCCCCAGCTCCTCTTGTAGCATTCCTGCAACATTTGAACCTTCTTTGACTCTGTTGAATTTGATGATGTCACCATCTCTCTGGACTTAGACAAAATCAAGCATTAGTAGAGAATGCATTGAGTGAATGACCATCACTTACTGCCAAAAGACTTAGAATCATTTTCTACCTCAGTTTGACGAACACAGTGCTCAGCTCGATGAAAAGTGAAAGCTTAGTTTTAACGAAAAGTGAACGCTCAGTTTGATGAACTCATGTCTCAGTTCGACTAACTCAGAGCTCAGCTCGACGAAAAGTGAAAGCTCAGTTCACTGAACATTGAGCTCAGCTTGATGATATAACCCCATGTTGTTGAGTGAGTAAGAATCACTTAACGCCTAACTACTTAGACAGATTTTGTCTCATGGGGTTAAGTGAGTAAGCATCACTCAACTACTAACTAATTAGACAGATTTTGTCTCATGGCATTTGTTGATGCACGAAAACAGAAAGGGAGTCGAGCACCACCAGCTAACGGTTCGAGCACCAGGGAAAAGAGGGAAAAGAGAAACTGTGATTAGCAATCTACTAAGAATACGAGAGCAGAAAGAAGAGCAGGGTCGTGAGCCACGACAACAATAGACTTAGCTCGTCGCGGCCTGAATGCCTCTCTTGCGACGGGCTTTCCTTTGATTGAAGAAGGGTGGTTACAGAGTTGATTACAAGTGGAGCAAAGGAAAAGGGCAAGAGCTGAGCAAGCTCGAGTCCCCAAAGCTTGAGATTCGAGTCCATTGACTCTAACAGGTAGGCTCCAGAGCATGAGTCAGCGTGCTTTGGGTGCACCACTTCCCCCCGCTTTATAGGACGGGGGCCTGCCCAAACGGGCAGGGCTAAAATTACCGGCTGCCCGGGGTACAGGAGAACCGGGCAGCGGTGACGGGATGCAAAAAGAAAGAAAACGCCAGTCCGCGCAAAGGGGGTGGACTGGGATCACGGGCTGAAGCTTCCATCTGATACTACAAGGCAAGATCCTACTGGAGGATGGCGGCCAGGGCAGACTGGACACTGAGTCTGCCGAAGAGAGATCAATCCAGAGCTCCAAAGGCATGTCGAACTATGTGACGGAGCACTGAGTCCGCCGCTGGGGGGATCAACCTTGGGATGGCTGAATGCTGCTGCTCTGCCGAGTTCGGCGAAATGCCTAAACCGAGTCCGCCTCTAACGAACCAGGGACCTTAGAACTATGTCGGGGCTTCGCCTGGATGGGCGGACTGCCAAATTGATTCTGCGGCTAATGAAGTAGGTGACGTTGGAATCTTGCACGCATTGCGGACTGAGGGGTTAACATAATCCCCGCACATTTTTAAGTTTCTGAAAATTTCGAAAATGTTTGCTTAACCTCCGAGTCCGCAAGTCTCATTAATGCTGTCAGTGCTATAAATATCGTTGGAGGGGCTGGAATTGTCAAAAGTTTCCAGCAACACGGGGTGTTACTCTCCTCTTGCGGTCTCTACTTTGCAGTCTGGCATGGCGAGGCTTGGTGCATTCCTCACTAGCCTCACTACAAAGACTAAAAAACCAATAAAGCCAATGGAAACAAAAAAGGTAATAAAATGAGTAGGGTTTTCAGTCCGCTCTGTAGGAGAGAGCTCTCAGAGTAAGAATCTAGCCGCGGAAGCAGTCTGCCATACTGACATGCCTGCGAGTGAAAAGCTTGGGGATGCCCCCGTATCTCACTCAGAATAGCCATCAAAAAGTGCGGACAGAACGTTGATATCGCCAAGGACCGTTGGCAAAAAAAAGTCTACGAACTCAGCGGATACAGTTAGCACGAATAATGAAGCTGAAGTGTCTTCACTGAATGCTCAACAGCCTGTCATTGTCCTTGACGAAGGTAGGCGACCTGCAGAAGAGGAAGTTGGGAAGGACGCGCCTTTACAGGCGCTGGTTGTTGTGAATCCAGAGATCGTCCATGAGAATCTGCCGGACTTATGGAAGGCTACCGCGGACTCCACTGAGGAAAAGTGCCCTTCTGAAAAGAAGAGGAAGAGAGACAAGTCTACTGTGGCCGAAATGGTAGAGAAGAAACTGCGGGCCAGGAAGGTGAATAATATCTCTGTGCGGACTGGGGTTGCAAGCTTGCAGCATAGGCCGCGGGAAAAAGTTCATGAGAGCGACCTCGTGACCCCGGAGGCCCAAATTCAGGGAAATAATTCCCTCTTGATGTTCAGTTTATCAACTGATGAAATACTGAATTCCATAGACGTCGAGCAACTTGATATCATCAACTAATACTTGTTGGATGTGCTGCATCCTGAGGTAGAAATCCTGGGAGCGAAGACCAGAGAGCTCCCTTATTTACCCGATGCTGAAGAGAAGGAAAAACTGATGGAGAAGATCGCTGAGCAGAAGAAGCATATCGCCGCACATATGGCATCAATAGAGGCGGCTTCAAAGAAGATCGCGCCGGACAAAGAAGCTGAAGTCCTGCGAGTTACTGCAGAGCTGCTGTGGAGAGGTAAACTCGAACCGGCGCCTAAATACTTTAAGCTTCAGTGGCTTTACAGGTCGCCGCACCAGAAGTCGAGGCCAATCAAGACCATCACCGAAACTGATGATATAGTTGTTTCGACGAGCTCTGCGGCTGAAAAGAGAACCAAAGTCCACCGCGAATGGAATAAGCGGCTAAGTGCTTTTGACCCAGAGTGGATAAGGAGGCCTATGTTTGATAGTCGGCAACTCGCCGTTGCCTTTGCCAAAAGTGATCATTAATCTCCATACTTTGAGTCTGCTGCGGACTGTATTTGAATGTGAACTTGACCTTCTTCGTTGCAGGAAGGAAGTCGCCACTGGGCTCTGCCGAGAGTGTCGAGATTGTGACCACGCCGAATACTGCAGCAGACGCGGTCTCGCTTGATGAGTCCGTAAAAGGTGAGCAGCCCGACCTGGACAAAATCTTAGAGTTACAAAGAAATTTCATGCTGAAATTCAAGAAATCAGAACTGAGTTAAGGAAGGCGGTAGAGCGCGAAAAGGCTGCGGTGGAGCGCGAGAAAGCCTTGAAGGACCAGGTCGCCAACATCTCCAGGGTGCTGGATAGGTCCGACAGGGAAAAGAGGCGGCTTGCTGATGATGTCCGCTTCTACAAAGTAAAGTACTTAGCTGCGATTCGGGCTGACAAAGGCAAGCGGGCTGTTGAGGTCCCCGAGGAGAGGCCGTGACTGCCAGATCGCGCTGCTACAACGGATGATCCAATCCCCGAAGAAAGTATCCAGCCCACCGCGGATGAGGTAATAAGGCCGACAACTGATCCCGTGGCTCTTTGAGTCGCATTGACCGGGAGGCCGCGTGTTGGGTACATTGGAAAATGTGTATCAGATTTGGAGAAGCCTCACCTAACTCAATGATATGCATCAAGTTGTATTTGATGTTATGTTGAGTTATCATCTACAGGTTAAGTAAACGGAAGAAAAAATTTCAAGTACATGTGTCGACACTTGGGAATGGCTGTGTCGACACCAAGGGCCAGATTGTGTCGACACCCAGAATTTGTGTCAACACACCGAAAATCTGTCGACAATGTTGTGTCGACACCAAGGGCCACATTGTGTCGACATCATCAGGATCTGTATCGACACACAGAGAAGCTTTCGACACATTCCAGAATTCTGTCGACAATGACTGTGTCGACACATATAACTTGTGTCGACACACACCAGAATTTTGTCGACACCAACTTTGTCAGGACAAGGAGTGTTTGTGTCGACACACGAGACTTGTGTCGACACATTCCACAGAAGCTGTATCGAGAAGTAAAAGTGAAGTTGTGTCGATATCATCAGGACTTGTGTCGCCACATGGGCTATGTGTGTCGACACATGTGAAGTATTCACTCGACATTCTCCATTGCTGAGTCAAAGTACAATGAAGGTTGAAGTAATACAACTGGAGACTTGATAGTTGTCATTACTGACATTGCTGTCACATCTGTCAGAGGTGTCAGAAGACTATTTGAAACCGGAACAGCAGGTAACCATGGATGAAGCCTATATATAGTAATGCTCTCTCAACAATTAAAGGATATATATATAGAATAGATAGCTAATTAAGCTAATCAATTATCCAATGTGAAGAAGTGATCGTGAACACGATCAGTGAATAAAGAATAATCTTTAAAGGATTGAGGATCCAGAAGAAGAGAAAGAAGAAATAGTCAATAGATTGAAGAGAGAGAAAAACAAGAAGGAGAGAAGTCCTCATCCAGTCAAGGCAGATCCTGAACAGTCTGCCAGAAGAATTCAGATCAATTCTGAAGAAGAATTCATATTAATTTCTGAAGGAAGCTAATTGAAGATCAACTCCAACACCAAGAAGATCAACCCTACTTTGTTAAGATTCAAGAAGCTTTGAAGAAGCTACGATAGGTTGTTCCTTAAGTAATCAGTTCTATCAAGAACGGATCAAGAAGCCTTCAACCAATTCTCTCTCCATCTAGTTGAAGATATTATTATCTTTTTCATCAATAACTATTGTAGGATCTGTAATAGATCTGCGTGTAGGAGATTTACTTCTCTGAGTTGTAAGCCTAAATTATAAAGGCTGGGGTAGGGCTGAGTGCCTGAGGTAGGGGAATCTGTTCCCTGAGTTATAGGCCTATGAAAGAGGATGAGGTAGGGCTTTTGCCTCAGTTGTAGGAGTGGGGTGTCACTCTGAGCTGTAGGCCTGTGGAAGAGGCTGAGGTAGGGCTTGTGCCTGAGTTGTAGGAGTGTGGATTCACTCTGAGTTGTAGGAACCAGTCTTGGTTCTGAGCTGTAAGATTTGCGAATCTGAGAAGAAAGAAGGAAGGTAGGCTGAATCTAGAACACTACTAGATAGGCAAAGGGGGAAAGTGGATGTACCCATCATTTGGGGAACCACTATAAATATGGTGTGCAATCTATGGAATGTTGTGTGTATGTGAATGCTGTGATGTGTTTTCTGCTAAATAAATTGCTAAACTTGATAGATTTATCTGCCTAAGTCAGAAAAAGAATTGAACCTATTCACCCCCCCCCCCATTAGGTGTTTAGAGCATCTTGAAATCAATTCTTTCGAGTGGTATCAGAGGGAGGTTACTCAAAGAATAGACTTATCAGTTTGAGTAGATCTCCAAGGCAGAAATCTATTAGGCAAAATGGGTTCCATTGAGAATCATAAGGAGTTTGGTTCCATGAAGTTACCTATATGCAGGAAAGAGATTTTTGGCATATGGAAAGAAAGAGTTAGAATATTTATGGAAGGTTCAGATCCAAGAATCTATATGACAGTCAATGAAGGGCCATTCATCCCAATGAAAGTTTCAGTTCTTGATATAAATCTTAGGACACCAAAGGAGTATTCTAAAATGACAAAGGATGAGATCATCTTGTCTACTATAGATAAGAGAGCACATAATATAATAGTCAGTGTTATAGATGATTCAACATTCCAAAATTTTATTCACTGCAAGACCTCCAAAGAAATGTGGGACACCCTGATTATCTACATGGAGGGTTCAGAAGAAATGAGAGAAGACAGAAAGTCTATGCTGAGTCAGGAGTATGAAAGTTTTAGACAATCTAAAACAGACAGCATAAATGAATGTTACAGGAAGTTCTTCAGAATAGTTAATGAACTGATGTCATATGGAAGAGTATTCAGCACATATGAGTTAATTGATAAGTTTCTGAGAGCATTAACTAAGAACTGGGACACCAAGATATGTGTCATTAGGGAAGTGGTCAGACTAGCAGAAATCTCACCTCCAACATTATTTGCAAACTGCTTTAATATGAGATGCAGCTGATGGTCAGAAAGGAGGAGGAGAAAAGTAATAAAGTTGATTACAGAGATAAGTCAGTGACTTTCAAGACAGAAAGTCCAAATTCTGATGAAGACTTAGCTGCTTTCTCGAAATAATTTCAAAGATTCTTGAAGAAGAAACAGTGGAGATGCAAGCCATCCTCCTCACAATCCAAGGATGATTACTATCAGAAAAAGAAATCATCTAGGAAGGACAGGTATGGCACTAAAACTAGTAAATTATCTTCAAACTAAGAATGTTTGATATTGTTGCAACAGGCCTGGACATGTGGTAGCTGATTGTCCTGACAAAAGGAAAGAATCTAATGAGAAGAAGAAACTAAAAAACAAGGGCAAGAAACAGAAATCCTTTGTTACAAAAAAGGAAAAAAGCTGGTCTGATTCTTCCTCATCAGATTCTGAGGCTAAAGTAGAAGCTGAAGCATACATAGGACTATTGGCAACTGAAGAGGATGCAGAAGAGGCCGAGTTCTTGCAATTGCTGGACTCAGTAAATGGAATTGAAGAACATTATTGTAAAAGGTTGATGGCCTTGACAGAAGAAGATCAGTGTCAGGATCAGCCTGGTCCTAGTAAGGTAAACAATTCTTCAATAGTTTCTGATTACTATACTGGTTCAGAATCAGAAGCATCTGCATCAAGAGATGTGGATGAATCTGAATCTGAAGGAGATGTTCATCAACTTATTGATGAATATAGTGATCTGCTGCAAGCACTTAAGAAAAGCAGAATCCTTAACAAAGCACATTCCAAGGAAATTGCTGCTCTTAAGCTGGATGCATTAGATTCAGAAAAAATGTTGGATCTAAAGATGAATGAAGTAGCCAAACTAAAAAAACATAACTGTTATTCAGATGGGTACTATTACATTCAAGAATGAACAAATCAATAGTCTGGAAGTCAAACTTCAGAGGGAAAAGGATCTGGTGGCTAAATTCTCTAAGCCAAAATCAGTATTACATTTAATTGATGACTTTATTCCCAAAAAAGGGTAAGACAGGATTGGGCTTTAAGGGAAATGTAAGGGCTACCAATTCCAAAAGAAAAGGCAAAGCCCTAGTACAGCCACTAGCCTTCAAACCCCCCATTTCCTTTAGAAAATTGTGGGAGCCAACTAATAGATATGATCATGATATCATACATGGTTATGGTAAGCCTGATATTATAAATGACAAGGGTGTAGCTCCAGCACTCAAGCAAAGAACCACTGTACCAATAGTGTTAAGAACAGATGACAACAATGCTGTTAAAACTGTACCTAAAAAGAGGTATAATATATATGAGTGCTGGTGATGTGGTAAGATGGGCATTAAGCCATGGATTGCTGGCACAACACCCAGTGTCGGGAAGAATACCAGCTTACCTGTGAGGAAGGCTACTGGTAAGAATATCAAGTTTCAATCTAACTTGAGCCTAGAACCCAATAAACATTGGGGTTCTAAGGTGAATTAATTTTATTTGCTGCAGGTGGGTACAAGTTGCCATACCCCTATATGGTACTTGGACAGTGGATGTTCCAGGTACATGACTAGAACAAGAAGAATGTTAAAGGACTATACTCCCATAGGGAGTGGACCCAAAGTGTTCTTTGGTGGATCAGAAAAATGGGTCATAAAAGGGTTTGGTAACATTTCTACTAGTTCTATAACAATCACTCAAGTGGCTTATGTAAAAGGTTTGAAACATAACTTGATAAGCATAAGTCAGCTGAGTGATCTTGGGTATGACACTTTATTTATTAAGAATGGGTGTCAGATTAAAAGGACAAGTGATCAGAAGGTGATCTTGTATGGTTATAGAAAAGGGAATGTTTATTATTTAAATTTTTATTATGAATACATGAACTCTCTTGTATGTTTAGTTGCAGATGAGAAAGCATCTCAGTGTGTCCAATGGCACAAGAGGCTAGCTCATCTGAACTATAAGCTTATAGGACAACTCTATAGTTTAGAGTTAGTGAGGAATGGTCCTTAGTTGAAGTACATAAAAGAGGGTATATGTTCAGCTTGTCAGAAAGGCAAGCAGACCAAATCCTCTTTTCATAGTCTTGATACCAAAGACTCTGTGAGGTGTTTGTAACTCTTGCATATGGATCTATTTGTCCTATGCATGTTCATAGTCTAGGTAGGAAAGTCTATACTTTTGTGGTAGTAGATGACTATTCTAGATTTACATGGGTTTTCTCTTTGAGGCAGAAATCTGAAACCCCTACTCTCTTTCATAACTTTGTTAAACAAATTCAGAATGAACTTAACAATTCAGTGGTCAAAATCAGAAGTCACCATGGAACTGAATTTCAGTCTGAGTGTATGACAAGGTTTTGTGAAGAATTAGGGATTCATCAGGAATTCTCCTACCTAGAACACCTCAGCAAAATGGATTTGCTGAAAGAAAGAATAGGACTCTTATTAAGGCAGGTAGAACTCTACTAAGTGACACTTCTCTCCCAGAATATTTCTGGGCTGAGGTAGTAAATACTGCTTGTCATGTTATTAATAGAGCATCCATAACTAAGTACCACAAAAAGACACCCTATGAGATTATGAAGGGCAGAAAACCAAACACATCCTACTTTAGGATCTTTGGTAGCAGGTGTTATGTTCATAACACTGGCAAGTATCACCTAACTAAGTTTGCTGCCAAATCCCAAGATGGGATATTTGTTGGGTACAACAATAATATTAAGGCATACAGGGTCTACAACTTGACTACACAAGTTGTAGAAGAATCTGTTCATGTAGTGTTTGATGAATCTGAGCTAATTAACTGAGTTGTCTAGTAATTCTTGTAGCTAAACAGGTTGAAAAGGAAAGTTGGACATGCTGACCATTAATGAAGACCAAACTGCAAGGTAGGATGAGGAAAATGAAGGTTGCTGTCCAGGGGGAGTACAAGGTCCACAAGCTGACATTGAAGACTATGAAGTTCAGCATGGTGGAGAAATTGAAGAAGTTCAAATTGCTGATAGAATGCCTCTAGCAATAAGGAATCTAAAGGATCATCCCGCACACAAAATTATTGGTGATCCCAGACATGGTGTGCAAACCAGAAGCAAACACATGAACACAGTTGCTTTGCTCAAGTTTCCTATCACAGAAGGAACCAAAGAGATTTGAAGAAGCCATACAAGACTCCAACTGGATTGATGCAATGTAGGAGGATCTGAATCAATTCAGAAGGTGTAAAGTATGGGAGCTGGGTCCAAAACCAAAGGATCATAATATTATTGAGACAAAGTGGATCTACAGGAACAAACTAGATGAAAATGGCATCATAGTGAAGAATAAAGCAAGACTGGTTGTCAAAGGTTATAAACAGGAATAGGGCATTGAATTTGATCAGACATTTGCCCCAGTGGCAAGGTTGGAAGAAATAAGGCTATTCCATGCCTTTGCTGCTTTCCAAGGGTTCAAAGTATACCAAATGGAAGTCAAGTCAGCATTCCTAAATGATAATTTGAAAGAAGAAGTCTATGTTGTACAACCTTTAGATTTTGTTGATCCACTTTATCCTGATTATGTTTATAGACTTAAGAAAGTCTTATATGGTTTGAAACAAGCCCCTAGGGCTTGGTATGAAACATTGTCTACTTTCCACATTGAAAATAAATTTTCAAGGGGGAAAATAGACAAGACGTTATTCCTTAGGGAGTCAAAGGGCAAGATGATCCTAGTACAGATTTATGTTGATGACATAATCTTTGGATCTACAGAAAACAACCTTTGTAGGAAGTTTGCAAAACGTATGCAAGGGAACTTTGAGATGAGCAGTATGAGTGAGCTCAAATTCTTCTTGGGACTGTAAGTAAGACAAACTGATGATGGCTTGTCTATATCACAGTCTAAGTTCACCAAGGAGTTAATTAATAAATATGGTATGGAGTCATCCACCACCATGAGAACTCCAATGAGAACAAGTATGCCTTTAGGCAAAGATGATGCAGGAAAACCTGTACATAAGGAAAGTTGTGTAGACACAACAACATAGTGGTGAGATAGTGGTGTCGGCACTCAGAGTTTGGTTTCGACACATAGAAGTTCTATCTTTTAGATAGTAGTGTCGACACATACAGAAGTCTGTGTCGACACGCAAGATATTAGAGTCGACCATAAGAAGTCTGTGTCGACACATCTCAAACTGTGTCGACACATAGTGTTGTCTGACACTGTCGAGACATTAGAAGTCTGTGTCGACACAATGTCTACAGTGTCGACACATTAAGTATCTATTACCCCGCCTTTTGACCTTCTGTGTTGACAAACATATAAATAGGTCATAGAACAACTTTGTCGACTACGTTCTCAACATTTTCGAGACCAAATATTTGAGTCGACAAACCTTCGTCTCTCTTCTCCTCAAATTTCTCGTCACCAATGGCGCCAAAATTGGAGAACAACATCAACGAAGGCTATGAATTGGTTCGTAATTCTTTTGAGAGTGCTAGGTGTAAGATTATTATAATGTGAGTTTTTGTGAAATAATCCTCATCAAAGAAAGTGGTTTAGAATATCTAGTTTCAGAACCTACCAAGATCTGGAAGACGGAGGTTCTTGAATTCTATACAAAAGCAACTCTGGATTCAACTGGATTGAAGATTCGGTCATCAATTCAAGGAAGAAAGGTGAAACTTACCCAAAAGCATCTGAGGAAGACACTCGAATTGCCCAGGACTCAGGAAAATGATGAAGACACATCTTCAATGACAAAAGAAGCTCTTCAATGGTGTGGCCTGGATCCCACCACTAAGATTGAATCATCAATGCAGAGGAAGGGGATGAACTCCCAAGGAAAGTTGCTTTCAGAGATTATGGGAAAAGTAATTCTTTGCAAACTAGGAGGACATGATAGGATCTCAGCCTATATGTTCAGCTTGATGACCAGTGTTATTTTCAGAATAAAAACTAACTGGTCTGCTGTGATTTTTGACAAGATCAAGGAAAGTTTGAAGAAACCTAATCTAGGAAGAATACTGAGAATGTCTCTGACAATGAATATTCCTAAAGTGCTGAACCACACAAGTGGATCTAGAATAAACCACATGAGAAGGATGGATGTGAAAATACTATCCAGGTGGGAAAGAGTTCTGACAAAGGATGGTTCTACACTACAGAAACAACCATAACTAAAAAAGGAAAGGACAACCCACAGGAAACCTGAATCTTCTAGTGATTCAGAAGAATAAGTGATCTTCAGTTCAGATGAAGAACAACAAGAATCTACAAGGAAATCATCTGCCACTAAGAATGTAGATGATAGTCAGATGTAGGGGGAACATATTCCAGAAACCACCATCCAACTAGATCAAGTTCAGGATATGCTTCCTCTAGGGGGAGCCAATGAGCTTTCACCAGCTCAACAAGAGGCCTTGCCTCCTGATGGTTAATACTCCAAAATTATTTACGGTCACGCGGTGACCCGGCGGTTTTATTTGAGAAAAAGGCGGAATGATTTTATTTAAAAAAACGGGGCGCGCGTATTTATTTATTTGGATATAAAACGGTTTAGATTGAGTTTTAACGAAAGGAGGCAAGTGCACCTATCGTGAGTAGTACAGGATATTCCGGGTGGAATATCGAGGTCGTATTGTTCTCGGGGTTGGTTCGATTATTTCTACTCTTCCCTGGAGGGGACTATTATTTTACCGATAATACTTGTCGGGTATTTATATATATAAAAGAAAGGCAGAAAACATAAAAAGAAAGCATAAAAAGAAAGCTTGAAGGTGGTGCCGATGAAGAGCTTAGCTCGATGGCACCGAAAAAAACAATTGAACTAAAATAAACTTTAAATAAAAAGAGTTCCTAAATTTCTAATTAATTAAGGTGGAGACTTGGCCGTGGAGGTTCCACTAAAATGAGCTCACCTAGCTATAGGGCTATCGCTCACCTGAACGCTAAGACTATTCGACCGGGCTCTCGTCCGACGAAGGATTCCTCTTAACGCCCGCATTACGCTAAGAACCCTGCTATTGGGTGGGGATCCCAATCCGGTAGAGTTGGCGCGCCTCCTCTCTCGAGGGTTAGTGCGGAACTCTCTTTGCCAAGGGGTGATCGGTCCATATGCACGACCTCTCGGCTAGTTAGCATATGGACTACGGAAATAGGGCCCACACATCGATATGTGGTCCTACGCGTCGTTAACCCCGGCCAAACCTTAAGTACTTTTAATTAATTAGAAAAATTAGACCTTTAATTATTTTAAGCTATTTTATCTGTCCCAATGCTCTTCGATGCCGAGGGCTAAGAACGATTAGCCACTCATCGGAATGGGGACGGCTTGCGAGGAAAGCAGTAAATAAAGCAGAAAATGGAAAGCAGGAAATGAAAGCGGTAAAATAAAGTAGTAAAGGAAAGCAGGAAATTACAAGTCCTACTCAAACGAGTAGGACTGAATAAAGCTGTAAATTGCGAGTCCCGGCGCAAATGCGTGGGCGGGAGAAAGAAAGCAGGTCCTACTCAAACGAGTAGGACTAAACAAATGCAACACACGCACACACTCGACAGAAAGTAAAACTCACGCACACACTCTCTCGACATAAAGTAAACACACTCACTCTACAGGAAAGTAAAACACACGCACACGACATAAATGAAAACACACGCACTCTACTGAAATGAAATAAAAGCAATGCGCCATTTAACTCTTAACGAGTAGGCGGAAATAGATGCACGAGTACAAAAAATTAAGAAAAGCTAAGTTATCCAAAAATTTAAACGACTGCATTTCTACCGCTAGAATGCGGTAGAAATGCGTAAAAAGAGAAAATAAAAATTAAACGAGCGAAAAAGTTTGCAAATAAACGCAAAATGAAAATGATCGAAAAATAAAAACGAATACATTTCTACCGCTAGAATGCGGTAGAAATGCGTAAAAAGAGAACGAAAAATTTAAATAAGCAAAAGTTTTAAATAAAAAAACTAAGTGCATGAAAAATTAAAACGACTATATTATCATTCCTATACCTCCGTAAAAATGCCAAAAAAGTGCGAATAAAGGGAAAAGAACGAAAAAGTTTTACGAAATAAAAAGCTAAGTAAAAAAAATAGGAAAAACACTTTGAAAACGTTTTTACGGATCTATAGGGATGAATTAGAAACTATATAAATCTAAGCTAAACAAGTCTAAGTAAAGTTAATGAAAAAATTAAAGTAAAAAAAACTATACTCATACACTCGCACACGCCTTTTAAAGACAAAAAAATAAAGTTAAAACAAAATGAAAAATAAGATTGCTTACGAGAGTGTTGCTTAGACTCATTCCAATACCATATAAAGAGACGAAAATAACACATTTTATTAAGTAAAAACACAGTTACAAAGGAACGAAAACAAAAAGCTAAAGAGAGGGGGAGAAAATATCCCTTACATAGCATTTGGAAATCATCCCAACAGCATAACTCCTAAGCAAAATGGAACCAAAAGGGGAACAGGAACTCAAGCAGAACACTGGAATTTATAGGGAAAAATTTACAAGTACACGCCCTTGGTCACGGGCGTGACAGGGGGCGTGTAAGTACTATTTGCGAAGGCGGCCGGCGATTTGACGGGAAAGTGGACTTCGGGCTGGACACGTGTCGGTCTCGCAGTGGTCACGCCCCCGGTCACGGGCGTGACACTGGGCGTGTCAAGCAGGTGGATCTGGGCGCGGGTTGCGCCGAAAGTCTTCGGGCAGGTCTTGTCGGGCCAGCTGGAAAGGTCACGCCCCAGGTCACGGGCGTGACGCTGGGCGTGTCAGTTGGTGTCGACACTCGACGAATGTCGAGCGGAAAGTGTCGAGTTGAAAATCGTCGAGCGGAAAGAGGTGTCACGCCCTAGGTCACGGGCATGACTGTAGGCGTGTCGGCTGGTGTCGACGATCGTTGAGCTGGAAACGTCGAGCGGGTGGACACGGGCTTGGGTCACGCCCCGTGTCGGGTGACACGGGCGTGACCCCGGGCGTGTCAAGCTTTGCACTTCAAAATTTGCTGATTTCACTGGAGTTTGACGTGTCACGCCATGGTCACGGGTGTGACCAATATGTCACGGGCGTGACATGTCAATTTTTGGCATTTTTCCTGAACATTTCAGGAAACAGAAATAAATTTAAGTTAGCAATATTTATAAAAAAAGAAGCAATTTATTAAATAAATATAAAATAAAAATAACAAAAATAAACAAAAATGACTTATTTAATGTACATAAAAATAGGTATATTTACAATTCATCAAATACCCCCATACTTAAGCTTTTGCTATTCCAGAGCAAAAGTTGGAGATGAACTTATAAGGAATAAAAGAAATCCTAAGTTTAGCTACCGCTTGAATTAATTAAAAGTAAGATCAAAATAAATATCCGGGGTTAAAGAATTAAATCCTAATTTATGAAATGTTATGAATAGAGGAAGAGTTTCAAAAAGACTTCTAGATAAAATAAAATAGAAAGCAAAAATTCATTTTTGTTAGTTTAACAAAGATGGATTGGATTTATATAAAAAACCTTAGCTTAAAAGAAGTTAAAGGAAATAATGCAATTTAAAAGTTATGCTCTCAAAAAATTTTAAATTAATTCTAGAATTATTGAAATAGGCTAAGTGGTTTGGCGGTTTATGAAGAAGGCTTGAATATTGAGGCGAGGCAATTTTTTCTCGAACCTCCAATTTTTTTTCTTTTTGGATAGTTAGGAAAATAAAATCTTATTTTCCTAACACATAATAATTTTTTTTTCTTTCTTCATAATAAATAACCCAATGTATATGTGTAGAAGTAATGAATTTTATCCTCTTACTCCATAACATATAATCTTTTTAAATATTGGGTGCCTATGTTTACGGAATGAAATCTTATTCCCATTGACATAAGATCTTTTAAGGGATAGGGGTAAACATGTCAAGTAAGACATGAAAAAAAGGAAGTGGGTTTAGTTTTTTCAAAAAGAAAACTAGATTTTAATAAAAAGTTTTGAGAGCAACCTTTTTAAAAGGAACGTTCCAATGTTTCTAAAAGCAAAGAGTAGAAATAATTGAAATTCATGGATGTTATTTTCTAACATAAAAAAGGAGCTTCTATTTATAAAATTAGAAGTGGTGGTGAAAAACAAGTTCCCTATTATAAGGAAAAGACATAAAAAAATTCTTTAAATCTTAACCCCAAACACTTAAATCTGTCAAACTTTAATTAATAAACGAATAGTAAGCAAAGAATAACTAAAATTCGCATATAAATTAACTCGAAACTAGATTTTTGGAAAGCAAAAAGGGTTAAAATATGGTATATTCGAATTATTTTGTTACATAATTTAACAAAACATTTTTTTTTTGAATTTTTAGAGTTTTTATCAATTTTGTGTTTTAATTATTATCTTTTTAAGATTTTTAGAGTTATTTTCTTTTTTTAGGATTTTTGGTTTTTCTAATTTTTTTTTGATTGATTTTTTTTATTGTATTTTGATAAGTAATTTACAAGAATGAGGAGAGAAAGAAGTGTTATTTAAAGAAGATAGGGGGAAATGAGAGATTTTTACAAAAAAAGTACAAAGTAAAAACTCGATTGCAGCCCGCGAACAGACTCTTATTTGAATGGTTGGTTCGATGAGTCGAACGTCGCGGGCAGGCAGAATGCAAGCTTTTACAAATAAGAAAAAAGGGGGGGAGATTTTTTTTGTTTTGAAGTTTTATGAAAATAAAAATAAGGGAAAAAATTTTTAGGTTTTATTTTTTGTAATGTTTTTGTAATTTTATGCGTTTTTGTAAAATGCAGAAATAAAGAAATACGAAAACACCCCCATACTTAAACCCAACATTGTCCCCAATGTTGCAATCTAAGTATGCGGAACAGATAATATACAAAATATAATAAGTACAAAAAAGAAAAGGAGAAAGGTAGGAGCTTCCCTTAGACGAGTCCGGGAGGCCCAAGTCGAAACCCTGCATTATTATTAGAAGAGGAAAGAATAGCAAAACAATAATAGAAAAACAAAAAACGAAAAATTCGGCTAAAGGGTTGCAGGCGGTAGGGGGGGCAAGTGCGTGGGGGAGTCGAAGGTAGCTAAGGCCTTAGCGACCACTGCGTGATAAATATGTGATCCCCTAGCGCGCACAATAATGGAAGCGCGCCGAAGCAAAATGAAATAAAAGAAAACAAATTTAAATAAAAGAAGTTAAATAAAACATAGATACATTTATTAATAGCAAATTATATATATATATTTTTGTGTTTTTAAGTAGATTTTTTTTATTTTTTAGTTGGTTTTTAGTTTTTTGTTTTTTTGAGTTTTTTTTAAGTTTTAAGCTTTTCTCTTTTTTTTATGTTTGTTTTTTTTTTTGAAGTTTTTTTTATTTTTTAGGTTTTTGGTTTTAGAGTTTTTTTTGTGTTTGTTTGTTTTTAGATTTTTTAAATTTTTGGTTTTTTGGATTTGTAGGTTTTTTAGAGTTTTTAGATTTTTTTAAGTTTTAAACTTTTTCAAGTTTTTAGAGTTTTTTGGTTTTTAAGTTAGTTTTTTTTGTTGTTTTGTTTTGGTAGTAGAAAATGACGTCATTTCAAAAAAAAATTTTATAAATAATAATAATATGATAAAAATAATATATTATTTTTTTTAAGTTTTTTTTAAGTAGTTTATTATTATTATTATTATTATTATTATTATTATGTTTTTGTTGGCCATTTTTAATTTTTGTTATAATTATAAATATAAGTAAAATTAATAGATTTTCAGGGTTCAAAATAACGAAACGACAATCTCCCCGGCAACGGCGCCAAAAACATGATGGTTAAAACTCCAAAATTATTTACGGTCACGCGGCGACCCGGCAGTTTTATTTGAGAAAAAGGCAGAATGATTTTATTTAAGAAAACGGGGCGCGCATATTTATTTATTTGGATATAAAACGGTTTAGATCGAGTTTTAACGAAAGGAGGCAAGTGCACCTATCGTGAGTAGTACAGGATATTCCGGGTGGAATATCGAGGTCGTATTGTTCTCGGGGTTGGTTCGATTATTTCTACTCTTCCCTGGAGGGGACTATTATTTTACCGATAATACTTGTCGGGTATTTATATATATAAAAGAAAGGCAGAAAACATAAAAAGAAAGCATAAAAAAAGCTTGAAGGTGGTGTCGATGAAGAGCTTAGCTCGATGGCACCGAAAAAAACAATTGAACTAAAATAAACTTTAACTAAAAAGAGCTCCTAAATTTCTAATTAATTAAGGTGGAGACTTGGCCGTGGAGGTTGCACTAAAATGAGCTCACCTAGCTATAGGGCTATCGCTCACCTGAACGCTAAGACTATTCGACCGGGCTCTCGTCCGACGAAGGATTCCTCTTAACGCCCGCATTACGCTAAGAACCCAGCTATTGGGTGGGGAACCCAATCCGGTAGAGTTGGCGCGCCTCCTCTCTCGAGGGTTAGTGCGGAACTCTCTTTGCCAAGGGGTGATCGGTCCATATGCACGGCCTCTCGGCTAGCTAGCATATGGACTACGGAAATAGGGCCCACACATCGATATGTGGTCCTACGCGTCGTTAACCCCGGGCAAACCTTAAGTACTTTTAATTAATTAGAAAAATTAGACCTTTAATTATTTTAAGCTATTTTATCTGTCTCAATGCTCTTCGATGCCGAGGGCTAAGAACGATTAGCCACTCATCAGAATGGGGACGGCTTGCGAGGAAAGCAGTAAATAAAGCAGAAAATGGAAAGCAGGAAATGAAAGCGGTAAAATAAAGCAGTAAAGGAAAGCAGGAAATTACAAGTCCTACTCAAACGAGTAGGACTGAAGAAAGCTGTAAATTGCGAGTCCCGGCGCAAATGCGTGGGCGGGAGAAAGAAAGCGGGTCCTACTCAAACGAGTAGGACTAAATAAATGCAACACACGCACACACTCGACAGAAAGTAAAACTCACGCACACACTCTCTCGACATAAAGTAAACACACTCACTCTACAGGAAAGTAAAACACACGTACACGACATAAATGAAAACACACGCACTCTACTGAAATGAAATAAAAGCAATGCGCCATTTAACTCTTAACGAGTAGGCAGAAATAGATGCACGAGTACAAAAAATTAAGAAAAGCTAAGTTATCCAAAAATTAAAACGACTGCATTTCTACCGCTAAAATGCGGTAGAAATGCGTAAAAAGAGAAAATAAAAATTAAACGAGCGAAAAAGTTTGCAAATAAACGCAAAATGAAAATGATCGAAAAATAAAAATGAATACATTTCTACCGCTAGAATGCGGTAGAAATGCGTAAAAAGAGAACGAAAAATTTAAATAAGCAAAAGTTTTAAATAAAAAAACAAAGTGCATGAAAAATTAAAATGACTATATTATCATTCCTATAACTCCGTAAAAATGCCAAAAAGTGCGAATAAAGGGAAAAGAACGAAAAAGTTTTACGAAATAAAAAGCTAAGTAAAAAAAAGAGGAAAAACACTTTGAAAATGTTTTTACGAATCTATAGGGATGAATTAGAAACTATATAAATCTAAGCTAAACAAGTCTAAGTAAAGTTAATGAAAACATTAAAGTAAAAAAAACTATACTCATACACTCACACACGCCTTTTAAAGACAAAAAAAATAAAGTTAAAACAAAATGAAAAATAAGATTGCTTACGAGAGTGTTGCTTAGACTCATTCCAATACCATATAAAGAGACGAAAATAACACATTTTATTAAGTAAAAACACAGTTACAAAGGAACGAAAACAAAAAGCTAAAGAGAGGGGGAGAAAATATCCCTTACATAGCATTTGGAAATCATCCCAACAGCATAACTCCTAAGCAAAATGGAACCAAAAGGGGAACAGGAACTCAAGCAGAACATTGGAATTTATAGGGAAAAATTTACAAGTACACGCCCTTGGTCACGGGCGTGACAGGGGGCGTGTAAGTACTATTAGCGAAGGCGGCCGGCGATTTGACGGGAAAGTGGACTTCGGGCGGGACACGTGTCGGTCTCGCAGTGGTCACGCCCCCGGTCACGGGCGTGACGCTGGGCGTGTCAAGCAGGTGGATCTGGGCGCGGGTTACGCCGAAAGTCTTCGGGCAGGTCTTGTCGGGCCAGCTGGAAAGGTCACGCCCCAGGTCACGGGCGTGACGCTGGGCGTGTCAGTTGGTGTCGACACTCGACGAATATCGAGCGGAAAGTGTCGAGTTGAAAATTGTCGAGCGGAAAGAGGTGTCACGCCCTAGGTCACGGGCGTGACTGTAGGCGTATCGGCTGGTGTCGACGATCTTTGAGCTGGAAACGTCGAGCGGGTGGACACGGGCTTGGGTCACGCCCCGTGTCGGGTGACACGGGCGTGACCCCGGGCGTGTCAAGCTTTGCACTTCAAAATTTGCTGATTTCACTGGAGTTTGACGTGTCACGCCATGGTCACGGGCGTGACCAATATGTCACGGGCGTGACATGTCAATTTTTGGCATTTTTCCTGAAAATTTCAGGAAACAGAAATAAATTTAAGTTAGCAATATTTATAAAAAAAGAAGCAATTTATTAAAGAAATATAAAACAAAAATAACAAAAATAAACAAAAATGACTTATTTAATGTACATAAAAATAGGTATATTTATAATTCATCACCTCCAGAAGTTGCTCAAGAGATAGATCAAGCTGCATTAGAGAGTGAAACAGCCACTCAAACTATTCTTGAGGTAATATATGATATTAATCACACTACACTAGATACTGAGCCAGATACACTAACTGTGCTTCTAACTGATGTTGAAGAGACACAACATGACAACATCCCTGCACAAGATATATCAATGGATGATACATCTACATCAGATGATGCTCCATTAACTATACAAAATACAGATGTTCCTCCCCTGTTAGAACCAACTTTCTAGTTCCTCCTAAAGTTCGAAACAGGATGCAGCCCACAGGTACTCTCCCTGTGCTATCCTCCTGATGAGAGTTAGAGACCTGAAAACAGACCGAGGGGTCTCAGCTCGGAGGTCCCACCTCTTTCCCGGAAGAACTAAATATCTTCCCCTCCCTAGCCAATGCTGAGCTAGGTGCCTGTGTAGAAAACAGTGGAAAGGTTCAACAACCTTCTCAGGCACCTCTATCGGTCTATTTATAGGCCTCTGAATCTGATCTGCAAATAACACTTCAGAATCATCCTAAAAAGACCAAAACACCCTGGGCTGGGTCAGCCAACAGCCAAACTTCGCTGTTCTGGAGAGCTATACGCAAACCTCCAGGGGCAGAAGTGTAAAATTACCTGGGGCACCAAGGTAAAATCCCCCTCGGGGGTTAAAAGGTAAAGACATCTCTTCTCACATGTGGCGAGTGGGGAAGGTACTGACGGGCGAGACGACCGCCCTGTCCGTCTCGCCAGCCTCTCTCCCTGTGGTCCATCTCGCCTCCTAGGAGGTCTCGCCTACTAAGAGGTCTCTCCTACTTTAGAGGGCTGTCCACACCTCTCGCCTCTTGCAGGTGGGCATCCTCTCAACTCGCCAGTCCCCCTTTCTTGCTTGCTGGACCACCTCTCGTGAGCCCAAGGTTGTACACAATCCCCGCTCTTCTCGAGGTTGCCCTAACCTCGGAAAGATAAGTCCAACCGCAGCTCGCGATGCCAGGACGCACTCATGAGAATCTTTGGTTCCCCCCCACTATGGGGCCTATAAATATGAGATCTCAGTCTTCATTTGGGACCCTTTAGCCTTCATTTCTTCTTCCTTCATAATGTCTCACAGCCAGAGCTTTTGCGAGCGCCTTGAGATGGTGCGAAGGCGAAATAAAATCAACATGGATGCCCTATTTCCGGACCTGGGGCGTACTCCTCCCTCGGCCCCTCCGTCCTCTCGCCTGAAAAAGATGAAGGCCACTTGCCCTCCCCTCTCGGCGGGCACGACCTCCTCTGCCACTTCGACAATAGATAATCTTCCCGCATCTTTCGGGGAGAGAGGGGTAATTCCTCATTCTTCTCTCTCTTCTTTCCTCTCGCCTACTGATCATGCTTTTCCAGGGAAGCTTTGCTGATTCCCCGATGCCCGCCAATCCTCCTGATAGTATTAACCAAGCTCATCAGTGCGCCGACTCGCCTGAGGCATCTTCCCCACCTCTCTCGCGAAAAGAAGACCTTTCACGGGTTGTGGGGAACCCACGCATACCCATTAAGAGCTTTCCCTTCTCGCTTTTTTTTTAATTCGCCTTCTTTTCCCCAACCCATGCGAGCTCATCCTTGTCTATGATTTCTCGCTTTCTATGCAGGTATCCAGTTTGATTCTGAATCTGAAGGTGCTCCCGTGTCTCCCCCCTCTCGCCTCTTCCCCATCCTGGCGAGATCGAGGACTACTTGGGTGATCCCATGGATACCCTGGAGTTGAAGCGGAGGACGGCTAGGATGTTCCGCAAATACACGCACATAATCCGGGAGATGGAGCTGTAGAAGCAAGCCTCCGACTGACGCATGGACTGGAGAGAAACAGAGTGTCACCGCCTTTCTTTCTAGAAGGAAGCTGGTGGTGCACTAGACGGGACATATCCCCAAGCCATCTTAAACGAGACGGACGAACATCTCCGTCTCGCGCGCCGCGGCATGGTCGCCGCTCGCGTCTTTCATCTTCCTGGCCGCCCTCCATTCGCGGGAGGTCAAGATGGCCGCTGGAAATGGGTGCGGAACTAAGCTGTCACGATCCCGTCTCGCCTTCTCCAGGCCCTCCTAAATTATTATTGTCAATTTAGTTGTATGATTATTGATGCGTTGTATAAAACTTTTTTGGGCGAGATGTCCCCTTCCGCGGGATGAACTATTTTATCCTTTCGGTTCTGTGCTTGTCATATCATGCTGTTCTTTCATAATTATCATGATTATCTACTTTTTAATTAGGTTTATAATGATGGCTTTTACCTCGAAAAGACCGCTGCGGCACCCCCGCCCCTTGGGCTTTAGACAGAGAGAGAGAGAGAGAGAGAGAGAGAGAGAGACGAAGCGTCGGGGTGCCTCTTCATTTCCCGCCGCTTGATTTTCCCGCTTAATCTCCTCTCTCCCTTACTCCTTATAAATATCTCTGATCTCGACATTCCCCTGCTTTTGTTATTATTAGCCGCCTCTTTGGTTAAAGCTTTCGTCTCTCTCCTCTTTCTTACTCATCTCGCGTCCCACTCTCCTAAGTCACTCTCTTCCCCGTTACTGCCTTCTCGCTCATCATGGGAAAGAAGAAGATGGAAGAAGGCGAGGGCCACAGCCACTGTAGAAAGCGGTTTGTGGATCACGACTTCGCTCTCAGCAGACTGCCAGAGGAAGAATATGCTCGTTTCGCCAGTGAGTATCTCGCCGATGGTTATTTATCTCGCACGCCCAAAGTTGGCAATTTTATCAACACCTTCTACCCCAACGAACTGGTCTTCCCCGTCTCGCACTTCGTGGCGGGGCTGCGGCTTCCCCTTTGGCCGGAGGTCAAGTTAGTTCTTAAGTACTTTGGGGTCATCCGGCCCAATTCAACCCCAACGCCATCTCCATGCTGATTGCTTTCCCCTGCTACCTGCGGCGAGAGCGCATCGAATTTAGTTTGACTGCCTTTCGCAAGCTATTCGTCTACCTCGCAAAAGACGACGGTGTCTCTTATTTCACAGGCCAAGGCCTGAAGGTGTGCGAGACGTCGAATAAAAACCACCACTGGCTAACTCGCTTCGTCTTCATCTGAGGGGATTTGGGAGGTATTCCTCTCGCCCCAGTGTCTCCTGTTGAATGCTATTATGACACCCCCAAGGTGGGGGGTGCCGAGAAAGACCTCTGCGATTTCTTCGCAGGGAAGAATTTTGAGGTCCAATACCTTAGGCGAGACCTCGACTCGCTTCCAGCCGTCTTCCCCGGCGAAGGTATACTTCTGCTTCCCTCTTTATCCTTGTAAATTTTTGTTCCCCGCTGACTGTCATCTTATCTAGGAGAGAGAATGTCACAACCCGCATTTTCTCAACGATAAAATCCTATCAGCGCAAGAGAAAACACGTGCCGTGATGCCACGTCGTGCAGGGGATAACTGCACACGCTCAGGCAAAACTCCAAACCTTTGATTTTAAGGAAAATCGTTGATTAATTATAAAAGAAAACCAGTTATGTTGAAAGGCCGTATCCCTCGGTACGGTGGATCAGCTAGTCCACAATAAAAGTATATTTATACGCAGTAGAAAAATACTTTGGTTCAATTAAGTTGACATCCTAAATGAGCATAAGTGTCCCCGAGGGATGACTCATGGTATGCACGACTCTAAAGTGAATATAATATATATATGAAAGATAGTCTTTTTACGCTAAGGAAATATAGTGTCTTTGTTTTACAAATATGTTATGCATGATGTACATATAATAATGCTTTTAGGGTTTAAAATATCTAACATGCAACCTAGCATAAATCCTTCCCAGAAGCAAGTAAACAACCACAAATAGGCAAAAAAAATAGTAGTTTAAGTTCATACCCAGCATCGCGAGAAGCCACCAGTGGGCGCCAACAACCTGACATGAACCCACTGGTGAGTATGTATGTCTATACAGAAAGGTAAAGAACTACCTCACAAAATCGGGGATCCGCTATCTCAGCTACCCAACAGGCCACCTACCTGCTCCTCCAAAAAAACTAGCCGCAGAACTGGCTATAACCTGGACCTGAGGCATTCAAGAAAAGAACACCTCAGCAAGAAAATAATCAAAAGGTAAATAGAGCATTAGATTAATGAGCAAATAAAAGAAGGGTTTACCAACCCGGCAACAAACTGCTATAAGCAAAAGAGAGGGCATGACAGTAAGAAAAGAGTACTGTCTAAAGCACAGCAAAGCACACCAAGTGCGAGCAATAAAAGCAACATGCCCTACAAAGAGTCTGCAACAGCAACAAGACATATACATATATGCCAAAAGAAAGAGAAAACATAAACAGGAAAGGGACTAACAGTCCTAACACGGGGGTAAGTGGCAGTGGTCAAAACAAGGATCTGAATACGTAACCAAAACCAGATCCAAAAAGGGCTAAGGGGTCAAACTGTGGGAGCACTAGGGTCCCACACACGCCAACCCAAACCGGGGCAAAAGGCAGTGGCCACAGCTCACCACATAAAACCACCCCTCCAGAGGCCACCAAAACTCCACCACCTGCCACAACCCAGGAGTCGGCAAGCAAAAATTAGCCGAACACCCAATACCACCTCCTAGAGAAAGGGAAAAGTCACACTAACAATCCTAAGGAAACACACGAACCCAAGACGGAAATGTCGAGCCCACTCGACGCGGCGTTGAGTAAGCTTCGCTTACTTGACGCCAAAATACTTAGCCGCAAATCCTACGCTGGGTGACGGTGTTGAGTGAACTCGGCTCACTCGACGCTGTCGGCGCTTTCCACTTAGGGTAAACGTAAGTTTTAATTAAAACAGCAGCCTAAACAGAAAGTTGGAAATTTAATCTCAACCCTCTGTACCATCCTAACTACTCGGGGCTACCGCAACTAAACCTAAACTACCACTACCGCAGCCTCACCCTAACTCTAGCTACCCACTGTACACCAAACCTCGGACAAAAGAGAGAACATTGATTTAAATGTAAAAAGGCAAAGAAACAGCCCATGGATGAAATGAAGGAAATAGGCATCCTATTGTTCTCATTTCCAAGGAGGGAAAAAAATGAAAACAGAAGTATTGCACAGGAAAAAGAAAACAGAGTAAGAGCTAGACTAATTTAGCAAGGGCAGTAGAGCCACTTGCCTCTACCTCCAGGAAAAACAACTGCTAACACCACAGTTTTGCACCGGCGGCAAGATCGGCTACCTAGAAGGCCAAAACTGAAACATGAGGAAAAAGAAAAGAAATCAGATATTCTCAACTCCTAGAATCAACCCTAAATCAAGAAAAACTTACATGGAAGGGAAGATCTAGCCGAGAGCAAGCCAAATCCGCTATCACACGAGAAAAATGGGCTCTAACCCTCCCGAAATCGCCGGCCAAAACAACCACCACCTTCTCTCAAAAACCTTCCGCTGGAAGCTCTCCAGACTCGGGAATGATGAAAATGAGGAGGAAAAACGGTTCACGGCAACAAAAGATGCTCTCAGGAAAAAAGTACAGAACAGACACACCCGTGACACGGCCCGACACGCCCGTGTCATGGGGCATGTACTAACACACTCGACGAACGTCGATATCCACCCGACGAAAATACGGGACACGCCCCCGACACGCCCGGGACACGGCCCGACATGCCCGTGTCATGGGGCGTGTACTCACACACCTACCCACTCGCCGATCGTCGATCTCAGCTCGACGAAACAGGTGACACTCCCTGTGACACGCCCATGTCACAGGCCATGTACCAACTCAAACACCACTCGACGATCGTGGAGCGCCGATCGTCAAACAGAGAGACACACCCCGTGTCACGCCCGTGTCCGATACGACACGCCCGTGACACGGCCGTGTTCTCACTAAAACACCGCCTGACGACCATCGAGCGCAGCTCGACGAAGGGGGGACACGCCCTGTGACACGCCCGTGTCACAGGCCGTGTTCCTACAAAAACCCCGTCGACCAAAAAAATCGTCGACCAGAGAAACGGTAGCTCTACCCGAGCACGACACGCCCTGGGTCACGGGCGTGACACAGGCCGTGTCACCCAAACTTACACAAAAAAAGAAACCTGCTAACTCCTAGCAAACAAAAGACAAGGCACCAGCCTACTAGCTCGGCCACATCAGGCACGCACAGCACATCAAACATTACAAACATTACAGCTAACAGAAACAATCGTTGAAACGACGCGAAAGCAAACGATCCCGGATTTCAACCAAAACTCACACCGTAGCTAAACTCCCAGGCTACGAAAACAATGGTGAGGTCGAAAACAACATCCGATGATCGCACACTCGGGCTAACACCTCCCGAAGCCAAAACACAAGCAGTTCCCTAAGAGGCCCAACCGAGTCACCAAAAGAGACTCCGGCTAGCTGGGGAAATTTGCCAATAGACTACAACCAGGCTACACCAGGAACCTAAAGAGCTAAGACCACGATCTACAACGGCGAAAGGCCGAAAAAAAAATTCATCATCGTAACGCCAATCCAAGATCAAACAAAACCAAGAAAAACTGGGGGCGTTACAGGTAGATCCCCGTAGTTGGATATATCTGGGATATGGTGTGCAGAGAAGCCCACGGATCTAGTGTTGCCTACCATCCAGGGTCTACCAAGATGTATCATGATTTAAAGCAGATAGTCTGGTGGTATGGAATGAAGAAGGACATAGCCAGATTTATTTCAGAGTGTTTCACCTGCAGGCGAGTGAAAGCCGACCATGGGAGGCCTGGTGGCAAGATGACTCCCTTGGAGATTCTGATGTGGAAGTGGGAGAGTATCTCGATGGATTTCATTACAGGCTTACCGAGATCTCCTAAAGGGCATGATTTAGTTTGGGTGATCGTAGACAGATTGACGAAGTGTGCTCACTTCGTACCATTTAAGATCGATTATCCGATGAGTAAGATAGCCGAGCTGTATCTGGATGAGGTTATTCGATTGCATGGTGTACCCATGAGTATCATATCAGATCGAGACTCCAGGTTTACGTCTCGTTTTTGGAAGAGCCTTCAAGAAAGGTTGGGTACAGATTTGAGATATTCCACGGCTTATCATCCGCAGACCAATGGTCAGACGGAGCGAGTAAATCAGATTGTGGAAGATATGATTCCATGCTATATTCTGGACCACGGAGGAGCGTGGGATGAGCGCTTGCGGCTTATGGAATTTGCGTATAACAACAGTTATCAAGAAAGCTTGCAAATGGCTCCTTTTGAAGCTTTGTATGGGAGGCGCTGCAGGACTCCCTTGTTTTGGGCTGAGATTGGCGAGAGACCTTTGTTGGGTCCAGAAGCACTCGAAGAAATGGAAACCGCTGTGAAGCTTATTCGGGAAAAGCTTCGGATAGCCCAGGATAGATACGATAAGAACGCCAACCGGCGTAGATCAGACTTGGAATTTGTGGTGGGGGACTCAGTGTTCTTAAAGGTCTCCCCATTGATCGGAGTCAAGCATTTTGGCAAGAACAGGAAGTTGGACCCGAGGTTCGTGGGGCCGTTTCCGATTGTTGAGCGGATTGGGATATCAGCTTATCGGCTGGCTTTGCCCGCAAATTTCCCTGGCATGCATGATGTCTTCCACATCAGTCAGCTGCGGAAATGTGTGATGAATGGCAGGCAAGTTTTGGATTCTGTGCCTCAGTTGGAGCCGAATCTTTCTAATGTGGAGGTGCCTGTCCTCATTCTGGATTCTCAGGTTCGTGTGTTGCGGAAGAAGTCTATTCCTATGGTTAAAGTTTTATGGAGGAATCAGGATGTAGAAAGCGCGACTTGGGAATTGGAGTCGGCTATGAGGGATGCTCACACTCATCTGTTTCCCCGATCTTGTGCCGGGCATGTTCTATTTTATTTATTTACATATAGCCCTTTCCTGGCTCTTTCTCTCTCCATCTTCATAGTAGTATTGTGAGTAAAGTTTCGAGGCGAAACTTTCTTTTAGGGGGAGTGGCTGTAACGCCCCCGGTTTTTCCACCCGATCGAGATGTCGAGTTTGTTATAGATTTGGAGCCAGGCACGCGTCTTATTGCAAAGGCGCCATACCGGATGGCCCCGCGAGAGCTGGAAGAGTTGCGAATTCAACTAGATGAGTTGTTGGCAAAAGGTTTCAGAAGGCCAAGTTCTTCACCTTGGGGTGCACCAGTGCTGTTCGTTAAAAAGAAAGATGGGTCGATGAGGCTATGCACCGACTATAGAGAGCTGAACAAGGTTACTATTAAGAACAAATACCCTTTGCCTCGGATTGACGATTTGTTTGACCAACTGCGTGGTAGTGCCGTGTTTTCCAAGATTGATCTTCGTTCGGGCTATCACCATTTGAGGATTCGAGAGTCAGATGTTCCGCGGACGGCGTTCCGCTCTCGTCATGGGCATTTTGAGTTTTTGGTCATGTCATTTGGTTTGACTAATGCGCCCTCAGCTTTTATGGATCTGATGAACAGAGTTTTCAAGGATTTCTTTGATAAGTTTGTGATCATCTTTATAGACGATGTTTTGGTGTACTCTAGAGATGTGGAGGAGCATGATCGACATTTGCGACTGGTCTTGGCGACTCTGGGAGACCATAAGCTATACGCCAAGCTGAGCAAATGCGAATTTTGGTTGCCACAAGTTTCTTTTCTCGGCCACGTGGTTAATAAGGAGGGAATATCAGTGGACCCAGAAAAGATCGCTGCTGTTATGGAATGGGTTAGGCCTGTTACTCCCAAAGAGATCAGGAGCTTCTTGGGCTTAGCTGGTTATTATAGAAGATTTGTAGAGGGCTTCTCTACCTTGTCTGCGCCGTTGACCAAGTTGACGCAGAAGAATGTAGCCTTCATATGGGATGGCAAGTGTGAAGAGGCTTTTGAGGAACTAAAAAGAAGCCTATATTCAGCTCCAATATTGTCCTTGCCTACTGAAGATAGTAAGTATGAAATATATGTGGATGCGTCGCATGTCGGACTGGGCTGCGTATTGATGCAGGGCGGGAAGGTGATTACGTACGGGTCGAGGCAGCTAAAGACTCACGAGAGGAATTACCCTACGCATGACCTGGAGTTTGCAACTGTGATCTATGCGTTGAAATTGTGGAGGCATTTGCTATATGGCGCGCAGTGCAAGATTTTCACGGATCATAAGAGTTTGAAGTATGTCTTCACTCAGAATGAATTGAATCTGCGCCAGCGGCGGTGGTTGGAGTGTTGGAGTTACCATGATGATCTGGAAGTGGTCAAACATGTACTCTCACTGCCAACGCAATATGAGCCTGCAGGGTTGCACATAAGAGATGTGGAGAAGTTGGATGACTGACTGTGTTGGTAAAGGTTACCAATCACCGACCTGAATAGGGTTGTGGGCAAAGTGTTGCCTTATAGGATCATCGGGTTGGGCAAATGTTGCCTTGGAAGGCTGGTTAGGTTTGTCGTCCGAAGGTCGATGACATTAGTCGAGAATGGTCTTCTGATTCCCGCCGATCGGCGAGAATCGTCTCCCTGATTCTCGCCGATCGACGAGAATCGTCGAGAATCAATTATTGATTCTCGACGATCGACTACTTCGACGATTGTCGTCGACCGCGGCTCGACGATCGTCGAGTATCATTATGTGTCGTCGAGCGTGGCTCGACGATCGGCGAGAATCGTCGAGTATTGTACTCTGATTCTCGCCGATCCAATGTGATACTCGTCGAATGATTCTCACCGAACCTGCTCAGTGATTCTCGCCGATTGTCGCCGATTCTCACCGATTCATACTCGCCGATTCTGAACCCTAGTTCTGGGTGGTCTGCGGATAGCGATTTTCCTGGGTTTATTTATACCTCTAGTATAAATAGAACACTTAGGTTTTATCGGGTTGAGATCCTTTTGGCTACTGTGCGAATCGACCCCGACGGAAAGGTTCCGCTCGATCGTTTCCCCGATCCCCATCCCGCCGCCGAAAAGTGTTCCGCCGCCGCGTTCGCTCCGCTGCCACCTCTTCTCCGGCGACTGTCGCTGGTGCTGCTCTTCCTGGCGCGGACCTAGCAGTCTGTGGATTAGCCGAGGTGCGGTCTTCTCCTTTCCGATCTTCCGTGTGACGGAAAGCTCGGCGTTCTCCCGCTCGTGTGGACTTCTGCAGAAACGTGGATACTATTCCACGTAGAACTCGCCACTAGCAAGAAGATAAAGTTTGGAGGTCCTCCGTAGAGTTGTGACTCAACGCCACCGAGGTAATTTTTGCCTAGTTTTGCTAACTTCTTGATTCAACTGTTCATGGCCCGATCCACATCTCTTTGGGTTTTTCTTGATGTTTTATTTTTCCGCTGCGTGCACAAGCGTTGTGCCCACCCCATAGAGAAGCCCAACAGTGGTATCAGAGCCAGGTTCGGCCATGACTGTTGTTTTGGAAGTTTGGTCATTCCAGTGCGTGTAAACCTAGAGATTTAGAAGCGTTCTAAATGTCTAGATTTAGTCTTGGCACCTCACCAAGAACGATTGGAATTTCGGTGGCATTTCTAAGTGTTAGAAATTGTTGTCTCCTTAGCAGTAACCATCCCTCGAGTATGTTTTGGATTTTGAATCCAACGTAGAGAGATGAGCTTGTCTACTGCTTAAGTTGAGTTGTGTTTGCCTTCTGTCCAATGCATGAAAATCTAAGGATTTGGAAATTTCCGGATGTTCAGATTTAGCCCTTCCTTCTATCAAATTGTTGATGGTGTAAGGATGTGCACATAAGGGATGCATGTGGTGTAGAATTGTTTTTCTTTGGATGTGCACATAGATCAAATGTTGATCATGGTTAACTGTTAACCTAAAATTGAAATCCCTTCTTTTAATATTAAGTGTTCGGATGCCTTCCGATGGATGACAGTCTTCCTGCCTCGATCGATGAAATGTGGGCTTGCCAAAGAAAGGTGCATTAATCTATCTTGGTAAGGGTGCGAGCGGATAATAGTGATATCCCACTGTCAACATCGGGTCCAGCTTAACTAGGTGACCTCAAAGGTTGAGTGCCTAGAGGCATAGGGTTGGCATGCACCATATGATGGATGCGAATAAGGAGTTATTCACCAACCATACAAGAATTGCATGAGGATGCAATTGGCAAGCGTTGCCTACCTAAATAACCGCATCGTGAGAGGAACGCCAAAGCGGACTCATTGTGTTGGTGAAATACGGATCTTGTCCACTAAGAGAGTAGCTCGCATGAACTCTCCGAATTGTTAGTGAGGGCTATCATTTCGAATAAAATAGTGGGAGTATTTTAATTGAAGTCCTAATTAGAATAAATTGTAATTGAAATTTAGGTACTGATTTTATTCTGCATAAATTCTTGTAGAATTCCATGGCAAGTGTTTCACACTCCACGCTGTCTCTGAGAGCCATCCTTGAGAAGGATAAGCTCAGCGGGACAAACTATATGGACTGGTACAGGAAACTGAGAATTGTTCTCAGGCAAGAGCGAAAGCTCTATGTCTTGAAAGAAGAAGCCCCCGAGGTGCCAACCGGGAATTCTTCCCGTGCTGAGAAAGATACTTATAAGAAGTATACTGACGATGCTTTGGATGTCGAGTGCCTTATGCTTGCCACCATGAACTCTGAGCTTTAGAAGCAACATGAGAACATGGGGTGCAAGGAGATTGACGAGCATCTCAAGAAAATGTTTCAAGGGCAGGCTCGTTAAGAGAGGTTCGACATCACTAAAGCGTTGTTTCAGTGCAAGATGGGAGTTCGAGACTCAGTAGGGACTCACGTACTCAAGATGATTGGGTATATAGAGAACCTTGAAAGGCTGGTTTTTCCTCTTGGTCAAGAGTTGGCCACGGATCTGATCCTGCAATCGTTGCCGGACAGTTATGAGCAGTTTGTCTTGAACTACAATATGAATGAGATAGACAAGACACTGCCCGAACTCCTAGGCATGTTAAGAACTGCCGAGATCAACATGAAGAAGGCCAAGCCTGCCAGCCCCATACTGATGGTGCATAAGGGCAAGGGCAAAGCCAAGGGTTCTAAGAAGACGAAGGTAGGACCTAAGTCATATCTTGATCCCAAGTCTTCAGCACTGATCAAGAAGAAGAGCACGGTGAAGGAAGGGAAATGCCACCACTGTGGCAAGGCTGGTCATTGGCGGAGGAACTGTCCTTCGTATATTGAGGGTCTGCAGAAATTGAGGGGAGGTATGACTTCCGCTTCTAATGTTTACGTCATAGAGATAAACCTTTCTGCTCCTTCATCTTGGGTATTGGATACAGGATGTGGTTCTCACATTTGTACAAATGTGCAGGAACTGGGAAGGCGAAGATTGCTGAGTAAAGGGGAGGTGGACCTCCGCGTCGGCAATGGAGCAAGAGTTGCTGCTGTAGCCGTAGGAGTTTACCGTCTTTCTTTGCCCAGTGGGCTTGTAATAGAACTAGATAACTGTTATTTTGTTCCGGCGATAACTAGAAACATTATATCTATTTCATGTTTGGACATGATTGGATTTTCTTTTATAATTAAGAACAATTGTTGTTCAATATTTAAGAATGATGTTTGTTATGCTGTAGCCCAATTGTTTAATAGTCTTTACGTTTTGAACTTGGACCATCTGATCTATAATGTAGAAAATAATAAAAGACTAAGAACAAATGATTCGAACCCTACGTTTCTCTGGCATTGTCGTTTGGGTCATATCAACGAGAAGCGCATATCCAAGCTCCATAGAGATGGACTTTTGGACTCATTTGATTATGAATCATTTGAGCGATGCGAATCTTGTTTGTTAGGCAAAATGACTAAAGCTCCTTTCACTGGTTATACTGAGAGGGCTGAGGATCTCTTGGGTGTTGTACATAGTGATGTATGCGGACCCATGAGTACCATGGCTAGAGGTGGGTATTTCTACTTTATTACATTTACTGATGATTTCAGTAGATACAGATATGTGTATCTTATGAAGTGCAAATCCGAGACCTTTGAAAAGTTCAAAGAGTTCAAAAATGAAGTAGAAAACTAGTTGGGTAAAAGGGTTAAAGCACTCCGATCTGATCGAGGTGGCGAATACCTGAGTCATGAGTTCCGTGATCATCTGAAAGAGTGTGGTATTGTATCACAGCTCACTCCACCTAGAACGCCACAACATAATGGTGTGTCTGAGAGGAGAAATCGTACTCTGTTAGACATGGTACGTTCGATGATGAGTCATGCAGACTTGCCTGTTTCCTTTTGGGGTTTTGCTTTAGAGACTGCTGCAATGACATTGAATCGCGCTCCAACGAAAACGGTTCTGAAGACACCATATGAGATATGGACTGGGAAGCGTCCTAGTATGTCGTTCATTAAAATTTGGGGCTGTGAGGCATACGTGAGACGTCAAATGCCTGACAAGCTGGAACCCAAATCGGATAAATGTTATCTGGTGGGATATCCTAAGGAAACGAAAGGGTATTACTTTTACCTACCATCTGAGGGCAAAGTGTTTGTCGCAAGGACTGGTGTCTTCTTGGAGAAAGAGTTCTTATCAAGAAAGACTGAAAAGGTAGAGCTTGAAGAAGTTCAAGAGCTACATGTAGTGAATGAACCGGAATTGGATTCTGAGACAGGACTACAAGATGTTGTAGCTGGAGAACCTGCTCAGGGAACACAAGTCCTACGAAGATCTGGTAGACCGAGGTTTGAGCCTGAGAGATATGGATTTCTCGTGTCTCAAATAGGTAATGTGTTGCTTATGGATCATGATGATGAACCAGCAACCTACCAAGAGGCTATGAATGGACCGGACTCCGACAAATGGCTTGAGGCTATGAAATCCGAAATGGACTACATGTATGCAAACCAAGTTTGGAACTTGGTGGAACCACCTGAAGGGGTACGACCCATAGGGTGCAAGTGGGTCTTCAAGAAGAAGACCGACATGGATGGGAATGTACAGACATTCAAAGGGCGACTGGTGGCTAAGGGCTTCAAGCAAATTCATGGTATTGACTATGATGAGACCTTTTCCCCTGTTGCCATGGTAAAGTCCATTAGGATATTGCTTGCTATTGCTGCGTATTATGACTACGAGATCTGGCAGATGGATGTCAAAACGGCTTTCCTTAATGGAAACCTCCTTGAGGAAGTGTATATGACACAACCCGAGGGTTTTGTATCCCCAGATGAAGCAACTAAAATATGCAGGCTGAATAAGTCCATTTATGGACTGAAACAGGCCTCTCGAAGTTGGAATCTTCGTTTTGATGAGAAAATCAAAGAGTTTGGTTTCATCAAGAATGAAGATGAGCCTTGTGTTTACAAGCGAATCAGTGGGAGCATTGTTGTCTTCCTGATATTGTATGTAGATGACATACTGTTGATTGGGAATGACATTCCTACCCTGAAAGTTGTTAAGAACAACCTAGGGAACTGCTTTTCAATGAAGGATTTGGGTGAAGCGACTTATATACTTGGTATCAAGATCTATAGAGATAGATCGAAGAAGTTGCTGGGTTTGACCCAGAGTACGTACATCGAAAAGGTGTTGAAGCGGTTCAACATGCTTGAGTCCAAGAAAGGATTTTTGCCCATGTCTCATGGTGTGAATCTCTCTAAGGACCAATGTCCAATGTCTTGTGAAGACAAGGACCGCATGAAGTTGATTCCATATGCTTCGGCAATTGGATCAATCATGTACGCGATGTTATGTACTCGACCCGATGTCTCCTTTGCTTTGATCATGACTAGCAGGTATCAGTCAGACCCCGGTGAGTGTCACTGGATTGCAGTCAAGAATGTCCTGAAGTACTTGAGAAGGACTAAGGACGTGTTCTTGGTGTATGGTGGAGAGGAAGAGCTCGTTGTAAGCGGTTACACGGATGCTAGCTTCCAAACTGATAGAGACGACTCCAAGTCTCAGTCAGGTTTTGTGTTTTGCCTGAATGGAGGAGCTGTGAGCTGGAAGAGTTCCAAGCAAGAGACAGTTGCTGATTCTACAACAGAGGCCGAGTATATCGCAGCAGTTAATGCAGCGAAGGAGGCTGTATGGATTAGGAAATTCATCGGCGAGCTTGATGTAGTTCCTAGCATTGTTGGTCCCGTAGTTCTCTACTGTGATAACAATGGTGCAATTGCACAATCTAAGGAACCTAGATCTCATCAGCGCTCCAAGCACATACTTCGGCGGTTTCATCTTATTCGTGAGATTGTCGAACGAGGAGATGTAAACATTTGCAGAGTGCCGACTGAGGAAAATATTGCGGATCCGCTGACAAAGCCTCTCGCACAGAGAAAGCATGATGGTCATACTAGATCGATGGGTATGCGATACCTAAACGATCAACTCTAGCGAGGATCTTGTGGATTGCATGTAAATATGTATTTTGTTGGCTGTTTGTTCATATGATGAACTGTGTACCTAGTTTTTCTTTTATAATTAATGGCAAATTCTTTTATTGTGAGTTTTTCTATATATGATAGTTAAATGTTAACATAATAGATACCCTTAGAATGTTTGCTTCCATAGGACATCAAGTACGTGACTTGAATGTGAGATCCTATGATTTATTTGAAGCTTCATTCTTAAAGGTCCCTGGTCGAGTATCATCATAGAAGCTAAGGGTGATGATGATACATGAAGGCTAGCACGTGTGTTGACTGATGACTGGTTCTCACAGGTCATGATATTGTGATATCAAGTCATCACGTGGGTACTTGTTAGTGAACAAGTTGTACTGGACAGACCCAACCTGAGACTACTCTGTGGATTGTCATCCAATAGTGTCACGAGTAGGTCTCAATTGACAATGGTGTTGTGGTCCTTTGACCTGAAGTCACAGCATTCATCAAGTGAGGAAGAGCGTGCTTTGATGCCATCTAAAGTCTTCCTTGAGAAAGGTTGATGATAAGGGTGGTTGTTGGGCATGTTACGAATCATTTGGGTGTTTGTGTGTGAGCAGATATGGAATTTGTCCTCCTGTATGACAGGAGTTGCATCCATGGGCCCCTTGATGGAACTGGACTGAGAAATGCATGGCCATGCTTGGTTGAGTCAATATGTGATATTGGACTCACCATTCTCTGGAAGTCCGTCCTGGATCAAGAAAACTTGGATTGAGCTATTACGAGGGTGACACGGTCCATGCCTCTAGTTCCTTCCGGATGTAAGGGACAAAGGGACAAAGACAACGCTGATACATTGGTCATAAAGGCTTATGAGTTATTAACTCTTATTACTTGGGGAGCAATGATGCATTGCTAGATGCCGCTCATTGTTTGTGAGGTTTTTGGTTTGATACTTTCGAGATCAAGTGGGAGTCTGTTGGAGTTACCATGATGATCTGGAAGTGGTCAAACATGTAATCTCACTGCCAACGCAATATGAGCCTGCAGGGTCGCACATAAGAGATGTGGAGAAGTTGGATGACTGACTGTGTTGGTAAAGGTTACCAATCACCGACATGAATAGGGTTGTGGGCAAAGTGTTGCCTTATAGGATCATCGGGTTGGGCAAATGTTGCCTTGGAAGGCTGGTTAGGTTTGTCGTCCGAAGGTCGATGACATTAGTCGAGAATGGTCTTCTGATTCCCGCCGATCGGCGAGAATCGTCTCCCTGATTCTCGCCGATCGACGAGAATCGTCGAGAATCAATTATTGATTCTCGACGATCGACTACTTCGACGATTGTCGTCGACCGCGGCTCGACGATCGTCGAGTATCATTATGTGTCGTCGAGCGTGGCTCGACGATCGGCGAGAATCGTCGAGTATTGTACTCTGATTCTAGCCGATCCAATGTGATACTCGTCGAATGATTCTCACCGAACCTGCTCAGTGATTCTCGCCGATTGTCGCTGATTCTCACCGATTCATACTCGCCGATTCTGAACCCTAGTTCTGGGTGGTCTTCGGATAGCGATTTTCCTGGGTTTATTTATACCTCTAGTATAAATAGAACACTTAGGTTTTATCGGGTTGAGATCCTTTTGGCTACTGTGCGAATCGACCCCGACGGAAAGGTTCCGCTCGATCGTTTCCCCGATCCCGATCCCGCCGCCGGAAAGTGTTCCGCCGCCGCGTTCGCTCCGCTGCCACCTCTTCTCCGGCGACTGTCGCTGGTGCTGCTCTTCCTGGCGCGGACCTAGCAGTCCGTGGATTAGCCGAGGTGCGGTCTTCTCCTTTCCGATCTTCCGTGTGACGGAAAGCTCGGCGTTCTCCCGCTCGTGTGGACTTCTGCAGAAACGTGGATACTATTCCACGTAGAACTCGCCACTAGCAAGAAGATAAAGTTTGGAGCTCCTCCGTAGAGTTGTGACTCAACGCCATCGAGGTAATTTTTGCCTAGTTTTGCTAACTTCTTGATTCAACTGTTCATGCCCCGATCCACATCTCTTTGGGTTTTTCTTGATGTTTTATTTTTCCGCTGCGTGCACAAGCGTTGTGCCCACCCCATAGAGAAGCCCAACATGGAGTACGTGGCCGACTATGATGTTGAAATGCAGTATCATCCGGGCAAGGCTAACGTGGTGGCCGATTCCCTGAGTCGAAAGTCAGGGAAGATTTTCAATCTCTCCGCCGAGCGTCTAGTGGAAGAGTTTCTTTTGATGGACATTTCTGTGGGAAGCTGCGATTCGCAGAGTAGCTTGGCAGTGGCAGAACCTTCGTGGATTGCGCTTACGAGACTGCATCAGAAGGATGATCCCAATCTTCTGCATTTGTATCTTCGAGCTGAAAAAGGTGAACTACCAGATTTCTCTATAGATGATGCGGGTACCTTGAAGTATCGTGGCAGGTTTTGCATCCCTGCAGTTGGAGATATCCGGGATATGGTGTGCAGAGAAGCCCACGGATCTAGTGTTGCCTACCATCCAGGGTCTACCAAGATGTATCATGATTTAAAGCAGATTTCCTGGTGTTATGGGATGAAGAAGGACATAGCCAGATTTGTTTCAGAGTGTTTCACCTGCAGGCGAGTGAAAGCCGACCATGGGAGGCCTGGTGGCAAGATGACTCCCTTGGAGATTCTGATGTGGAAGTGGGAGAGTATCTCGATTTATTTTATTACAGGCTTACCGAGATCTCCTAAAGGGCATGATTTAGTTTGGGTGATCGTAGACAGATTGACAAAGTGTGCTCACTTCGTACCATTTAAGATCGATTATCAGATGAGGAAGATAGCCGAGCTGTATCTGGATGAGGTTATTCGATTGCATGGTGTACCCGTGAGTATCATATTAGATTGACACTCAACCAGTCCATGCCCAAAATAACATCGAAGTCCTCCAGGTCAATCACCTTCAGATCTGCCTTGGCTAGAAAATCCCCCAACAAAATCAGACAATCAAGGACACCCAGGTCCGTAACCACAGAGTCACCGGAGGGGAACTTAACGTAAAAGGCACCACCAACACGATCTAGGCCCAAACTGAACCGCTCCACGAAGGCTGAAGCCACAAATGAGTGGGTAGTGCCGGAATCGAAGAGAACGCGCGCCCAGCGGTTACTTACCTTAAATCGTCCTACAAATAGCACACGCATCTAAGGAAATAAACGCTAAAACGAAAACTACAACCAAAAAGGAAACATAACGAAACGACTGGGGAGGAGTCGAACCCGAGATAACCTGGGTCGAAGTCTGCGCTTCGTCTCCCGAAAGCACATTCAGCTTCCCCTTTCCTCTATCCAATTGCTGAGGCGGTGTCAAAGCAAGGAGGGGAACTGGCTGCAGAACAGGCTGGAACTGGGGGCACTTTGTCTTGAGATGACCCTTCTGGCCGCACTGAAAACAGACCTTATCTTTTAACCAGCAACGGGCAGCCTCATGCCCCTTCCTTCCACATAAGGCACATACCAAGTCTCCTCTGGGAGCACCCTGAATCGCATGCACCTGTTCCTTCTTCTGCGCTCCTAATCTTTTGAAACACTTCTCAAACACCACTCGACGATCGCGGAGCGCCGATCGTCGAACAAGATGTATCATGATGAGGTTATCCATGGCCTCTTGGGTAGCTGAGATAGCGGATCCCCGATTTTGTGAGGTAGTTCTTTACCTTTCTGTATAGACATACATACTCACCAGTGGGTTCGTGTCAGGTTGTTGGCGCCCACTGGTGGCTTCTCGCGATGCTGGGTATGAACTTAAACTGCTGTTTTTTTTTGCCTATTTGTGGTTGTTTACTTGCTTTTAGGAAGGATTTATGCTAGGTTGCATGTTAGATATTTTAAACCCTAAAAGCATTATTATATGTACATCATGCATAACATATTTATAAAACAAAGACACTATATTTCCTTAGCGTAAAAAGACTATCTTTCATATATATATTATATTCACTTTAGAGTCGTGCATACCATGAGTCGTCCCTCGGGGGCACGTGTTTTCTCTTGCTCTGATACGATTTTATCGTTGAGAAAATGCGGGTTGTGACAGTTGGTATCAGAGGGAGGTTGTTTGACAAATGGTCGGGCAACCTTTCCCTTGTTTGCATTAGTGGTTAGCGCCATACCATACACACACCGATATGTCATCAGCACGTCTTGGCTAAAGCACGAACACTACACTCATGAGCATAAAGAAGTATACGAGGCATATTATGTAGTATGGGATGCATAATATGTGTTTGTATATGGATGCACCATAAGAGGCAACATGTGAGGGTTATGTAGTATGGGATGCATAACCTCACCACATGAATGCGGCTAGCACGTTTTCTTTTTTCGTTGCATGGGAATGTTATGTAGTATGGGATGCATAACATGTTCATGTGTACGCCACCCATGGCATGAATTAAGGCCTTTTTAGACTGCATAGCACATCATGCATAACATAACATTTCATAAGCACAACGTGCCAAGCTAAAGATTTGCAAGATGACATATATACACGCATGGTTTTTGAGTCAAAAAGAATACAAATACATGCATTCATGGTTTAGGCACATGAGTTAGTATCATGGTGGTGAACCATCTTAGGTTAAGCATAACATCATCATGGTAAAAACAACTCCCAGAGCAAGTTTTGCAGTTGAAGTTCATATTTAAGTGTGTTTGTCTGTACCAGGTAGTTTTGTTCTAGCTGTTGGGCTAGGTTTTGTCTAAAGCTTGTGCGATTATAGGATGGCGAGACGTCCTGCGACGAGATCGAACCCCCAATCCGAGGGTGAGACGTCGGGAGCGCAGAGCGAGGCGTTGGTAGAAAACCTGCGGCAGAGTAATGAAGCTTTATCGAGGCAGGTAGTGGCTATGCAGGCTCAGATTCAGTCCCTTGTGGCAGTGGTGGCGGGACATGCTCCGAGAGTTCCGGACCCCGCTGAGGGGGTAGCTGTTCCTGCCCCTCCTGCTCCTCCCAAGCCTTTGGTTGTGGTGCCCCCGGAGATGGCGTTTATATCCCAGTTTCAGCGGCTGAGACCCCCTACTTATGATGGGCAAGCAGATTTCATGATTTTGGATGACTAGCTGATTACCATTGAGGAGATGTTCTCTTACTCAGGGATTACGGACGTTCAGAGAGTGATGCTCGCTGCCTACCAGCTCAAGGGCTTACCAAAGAATTGGTGGCTGAGGGAGAAAGAAAGCTTGGTGGCAGGAGGCTCTTGGGAGTCATTTAAGGTGATGTTGTTGAGTAAGTTTCTGCCTTCAGTCGAGAGGGACCGGCTGATGAATGACTTTCTCCATTTGAAGCAGAGGAAACTCACAGTTAGTGAGTATGAGATTGAGTTTAGTAAGTTGAGTCGGTTTGCCCCTGGTCTGGTGAGTGTTGAAGCAGACCGAGTTAAGCGATTTCTTGGTGGGCTCAGAAGCGACATTCAGCAGTTAGCGAATGCCTACGGAGCAGTTAGCTATGCCAGCATGGTTGAAGCTGCCTTGAGAGTTGAGGCCATTAAGAATGCTAAAAATAGAGGCCAGCAGTTGAGGAAGGATAACCGGAGGACCGTTGGAGGGAAGAGCCCTCAGGAACCTGATGCTGTCTCGAGAAAGAGGAACAAAGAGGTTTGTAGTTTTTGTGTCCGGTCAGGCCACCTCGTTGAGAAAATGCGGGTTGTGATAGAGAACCATCCCCGTTCATCGCCCTTACCCAAGTAACCGGGCTCTCGCCTTAGCAAGTATGGCGGCGGAGGCTGCGAAGGACACGCTGACACCCACCCCCAAGAAGAGGCCCGTGGGTGAGGGCACTTCTCGGCATAGCCCCAAGAAGAAGGTGAAAAAATTCGTGTCCTTTAAAAAGGAAAAATCTGCCCAAGAAATGAAAGAGCCAGCGGGATCCCTGTCCCCCATCTCTTTATCATCTCCCTCGCCTCCCTGACTATCCGTCTCAACTGCCCGCGAGACGGTCTTGTCAGAACCAGCTGCTACCACCAATGTTCAGCCTTCTCAGCTCCCTTCCGGCGAGATTGGCTCCTCCAGTCGCCCGGCTCCCGTCTCGCACCCCAACTACAACATGGGGCCTGTGACCGACGATGATGCCGGCGAGCCGGTGCTCCTATGGGACAAGGACGCTAACCGCATATTGGTGTCCACTCTCCTTCATTCATGGAAAGAGCAGGACCCTCCCACCAGTCACGCCTTCTCCCTAGGGTTTGGGCTATATGGTGGCCTTGGCTCTGAGCCCGCCGACAATGAGGCATCACGAGATCTCATACTGAAGAGTGCCCACTCTCAGTTTCGCTTCCTGGAACTCGCGCACCGAGTCTCGCACCGCCTGGTTTTCAACAATAGAAAATGGAAGGAAGCGGAGGCCGGTCTCACCGCGGAACGGGAGAAATCCAGCGACCTGGAGAAGCGGTTGGTTGTTGCCGACAACCTCCTCGCGCAGAGCCAGGGTGGCGTGGTAAGTTTTCTTACCGTTGTTTGATAGTCTTACTCGCTGCTCATTATAGTACTTTACTCGTTCTCTTCCCGCAGGATGCCGAGACAGCCGATAGGATGCGCTCGCGCATTGAGGAGTTGGAGGGAGAGAACAAGAAATTTAAAGCCGGAAATCTCTGCCTCCGGAACAGCGCGGCACCCCCCTCAGACCAATTTCCCGTTCCTTCCCGCTACTCTGTAGACGAGGTGGATGCCATCTGCCGAGACTCCAATATCAAGACGGCGGAGGTTGTTCTTAAAATGATGAAGGTGCTGGGGGTAGTGCGCGAGGATGCTGAGACGGTTACTGCCCGCGACCTGGTCCCCCGCTTGTACGGCGAGACGGACGGCAGCTCTTCTTCTGGCAGCGAGTAGAGAATCATCAACTGCAGTGGCTTCTCTTCCCCTTTTTCTTTTCTCTTGTCTGGTACTTGTAGTTTGATAGACAATTCCTCGAAAATGCGAGGTGTTCTTGTCCCAAGGAAATTTTGTTTAAACCTTTTATATGTTAACTGTTGCTTTCATCTTCGGCCGTCTTGCTTAATAGCTAGTCAAAAATGCGAGACAAACATTTTAGATGCTATTTAATCGCTACTTTTATCTTCCACCGTCTCGCTTAATAGCTAGACAAAACCGCGAGACAAACCTTTTTAGATGTTATTTAATCGCTGCTTTTATCTTCCGCCGTCTCGCTTAATAGCTAGCCAAAAGCGCGAGACAAACCTTTTTAGATGTTATTTAATCGCTGATTTTATCTTCCGTCGTCTCGCTTAATAGCTAGCCAAAAGCGCGAGACAAACCTTTTTAGATCTCTCTTTGCCTATACTATCCGCGAGATAAGCTAGCCCTTGGTTCTCGTCTCGTCGTAAGATTAACCTGCGTTGAAGTTTCTGGAGATCAGCCGTCCCGCTTGACAGGCCCCACCTTTTTATGCTATGCTTGTGCCTTGAACAAGAAAGGCCCACTCGCCATAGGAGAGACCTCCCATGTCGAGTGTCGGCCAGAAAACCTCCTCCCTGGCCTAATCCCCGATCTTTCCTTTTTCTAGGGATTTTCCACCAATCTGCTGATGAATATGGACATTTCTCCCCCATTAACTCTCACCACTTGACTTGCCCTCGATTGAGCCTACAGCCCTACCAGCTAGATTAGAGCCTGGTCAGCGGGCCTGCTCGGGGTCGCCTCTCCAAAACCTCCAACCACCGAGTTAGCCTACAACACTGTTAGTTAGATGAGATCCTGGTCAGCGGGTCTGCTCGGGGTCTCCTCTCCAAACCATCTCCAACCACCGAGTGAGCCTACAGCCCTTCCAGCTAGATGAGAGCCTGGTCAGCGGGTATGCTCGGGATCTCCTCTCCAAACCACCTCCAACCACCGAGTGAGCCTACAGCCCTGCCAGCTAGATGAGAGCCTGGTCAGCGGGTCTGCTAGGGGTCTCCTCTCCAAACCATCTCCAACCACTGAGTGAGCCTACAACCCTGCCAGCTAGATGAGAGCCTGGTCAGCGGGTCTGCTCGGGGTCTCCTCTCTAAACCATCTCCAACCACTGAGTGAGCCTATAGCGCTGCCAGCTAGATGAGAGCCTGGTCAGCGAGTCTGCTCGGGGTGTCCTCTTCAAACCATCTCCAACCACCAAGTGAGCCTACAACCCTGCCAGCTAGATGAGAGCCTGGTCAGCGGGTCTGCTCGGGGTATCCTCTCCTAACCATCTCCAACCACCGAGTGAGCCTATAGCCCTTCCAGCTAAATGAGAGCCTGGTCAGTGGGTCTGCTCGGGGTCTCCTCTCCATACCATCTCCAACTACCAAGTGAGCCTACATCCCTGCCAGCTAGATTAGAGTCTGGTCAGCGTGTCTGCTCGGGGTCTCCTCTCCAAACCACCTCCAACCACCGAGTGAGCCTACAGCCCTGCTAGTTAGATGAGAGCCTGGTCAGCGGGTTTGCTCGGGGTCTCCTCTCCAAACCATCTCCAACCACCGAGTGAGCCTACAGCCCTGCCAGCTAGATGAGAGCCTGGTCAGCGGGTCTGCTCGGGGTCTCCTCTCCAAACCATCTCCAACCACCGAGTGAGCCTACAGCCCTGCCAGCTAGATGAGATCCTGGTGAGCGGGTCTGCTCGAGGTCTCCTCTCCAAACCATCTCCAACCACCGAGTGATCCTACAGCCCTGCTAGCTCGATGAGAGCCTGGTCAGCGGGTATGCTTGGGGTCTCCTCTCCAAACCATCTCCAACCACTGAGTGGGTCTACAGCCCTGCCAGCTAGATGAGAGCCTGGTCAGCGGGTCTACTCGGGGTCTCCTCTCCAAACCATCTCCAACCACCCAGTGAGCCTACATCCCTGCCAGCTAGATGAGAGCCTGGTCAGCGGGTTTGCTCGGGGTCTCCTCTCCAAACCATCTCCCACCATCGAGTGAGCCTACAGCCCTGTCAGCTAGATGAGAGCCTAGTCAGCGGGTCTGCTCGGGGTCTCCTCTCCAAACCACCTCCAACCACCGAGTGAGCTTACAACCCTGCCAGCTAGATGAGAGCCTGGTCAGCGGGTCTGCTCGGGGTCTCCTCTCCAAACCATCTCCAACCACCGAGTGAGCCTACAGCCATGCCAGCTAGATGAGAGCCTGGTCAGCGGGTCTGCTCGGGGTCTCCTCACTTACATCTCACATTTAATGCCCTAAAAAGGATACCTACACTCCCATCACATCAGAAGTGCACGTCAATATTACAAGCATTGTACGACAATAAAAAATGTAATGAACATAAAGTGTTATGGGTAAAATCGCCTTAAATCATCACCACTTCGGGCACGATCGAGGGGTACCACGTCCACATCCTGGAGGTGGTACCCTCCCGACTTCAAGACCCCTTTTACTATAAAAGGACCCTCCCAATTGGGATTGAGCTTCCCTACGGAGGCCCCTGTACCTACTCCATCTACTTTTTTTAGGACCAAATCTCCCTTCTCGAACTGCCTGACCCTTATATGCTTGTCGAAGTACCTTGCCATCCGGCTCTTGACCTCCTCCTGCCGGACCATCGCCAAATCCCTGAGTTCCTCCACGAATCCAAAGAGAGTCTCTGTTCTTCTTCATTCTCTCCTCTCCATCCTTCGGCTCCTTCCCTCGCAACTGCTACTCTCGGTGATGTGACCTCAAACTCAATAGGTATGACAGCCTCTGAGCCATGAGAGAGCTTAAACTGGGTTTCACCCGTGGCGGTGTTTGGTGTGGTCCTCAAGGCCCATAGGATTGAAGGTAGCTGCTCCACCCAGTTCCCCCTTAAATTCTCCACTTTATTCTTCAATAGATTGACAATGACCTTATTAGCTGCTTCCACCTGCCCATTACTCCGTGGATGATGAACAGAGGAAAAGCGGAGATCTATTCCCAAACGAATGCAGAAATCAATGAATTCTCTACTTGCAAATTGTGGTCCGTTATCTGTCACAATGGCTAGGGCAACCCATGCCGGCAGATGATCTCCCCCCATACAAAATTCTTGACCACCTGTGATGTTACCTTAGCCAACGCCTTTACCTCCAGCCATTTTTAAAAGTAGTCCACCATGACTAGTAGGAATTTCCTCTCGCCACTTGCTTGAGGAAAAGGACCCACCAGATCTAGCCCCCATATAGCGAAAGGCCAGGGAGCTGTGATTGTCCGTAACATCTGGGACAGAAGGAGCTAGAGGGGGGCGAACTCCTGGCATTTCTGACACCTTTTCGTGAATTCTTCCGCATCTTTCCTGAGGGTAGGCCAAAAGTACCCCTGCCTCAACACCCTCCCTTCTAATGTCCGGCTCCCCGAGTGACTCCCACATTCGCCCGAGTGAATCTCTTGTAGAACCTTGGGAACCTCCTCCTCTGACACACATCTGGCCAGCAAACCTGACAGCATCTTGCGATATAAAACCCCATCCTTCAGCAGGTAGTACGCCGATTTGTATCTGGTATGCCTCTTTTCGAGTTCTTTTTCGGGTAACTGTCCCGACGTTAAAAAGGTGATGAAGGGGGTCCATCCAAGACCTTTGCTGGCATATCTCCATGAGTTCCCCTTCTTCTATAGACAGTCTGAAGAGCTCCCTCATTGTTCCCCCGGCTCGAGGGCCGTTCTTAGCGAGTTGGTCAGCCTGAGTGCTCTCCTCCCTCGGGATGTGCTGAATTGAAAAGCTTCGGAACTGTCCTATGATGCCCTTGACCTTTCCTAGATACAACTGGAGGGTGGGCTCCCTTGCCTCGAACTCCCCTTTATTCTGGCCTGCCACCACCATGGAGTCTATCGAGGCCTCAATGTCTTGTATGCCCAGCTCCCGGGATAACTTGAGTCCCGCAATGATCGCCTCATATTTCGCTTGGTTGTTGGTAATCGTGAAATGAATCTTCAAGGCCTGTTCAATCCGGGTCCCCTCCAGAATGATCAAGACCATTCCTCCTCCAAAGAAATTTCTTCCCGACGCTCCATCAACTAACATCTTCGAGGTTGCTCGAGGGGACACTTCCGTCTCCTAGACCTCAACTACATAGTCCACCAGGAAATCAGCTACCGCTTGTGGCTTAATGGTGATCCGGGCAATGAAGACGAGGTCGAATTCACTGAGCTCTATTGACCATTTAGCTAGTCTCCCGGAATATTCTACCCCCTCCAAGATGCGACAGAGGGGGTGATCCGTTACCACCTGAATAGAATGAACCTATAAATATGGTCTGAGCTTTCGGGTCGAGACAATGAGGGCAAATGCTAACTTTTCAAGGATGGGATACCCGAGCTCTGCTTTCTTTAAGACCCTGCTCACGTAGTAAATTGGAAATTGCTTCCTCCCTTCTTCTCGCATTAGAACCGAGCTCACAGCCCCTATCCCTACTCCCAAGTACAAGAACAGGACCTCTCCATCCCTTAGCCCCTGAAGTAAAGGCGTCTGGGAGCTGTTGCATTATATCCTGGAAAGCCTTTTCGCATCTTTGGGTCCATTCGAACTTCTTGCCCCCCCCCCCCCCCCCCCCGCAGTGTCCGAAAGAAAGGCGAGGATCTCTCTCCGGCTCGGGAGAGTAACCCGCTTAGCCCGACCAACTTGCCGGTGAGAAGCTGAACCTCCTTAGCATTTCTAGGGGACTCCAACTCCAGGATTGCTTTTACTTTCTCGGGGTTGGGATCCACTCCAGACGGAATGAGAAGATGTCCGAGGAACATTCCCCTACTGGCTCCAAATACACATTTCAGGGGGTTGAGTCTCATTTTATACTTCCTTAGGGTCTCAAAGGTCTCCTCTAGATCTAGGACATGAGCTTCGAGGTTCTTGCTTTTGATCATCAAGTCATCCACGTACACCTCGAGGTTCCTCCCTCTCTGTTCTCGGAAGATCCGATCCATCATTCTTTGATAGGTTGCTCCCGCGTTCTTTAAACCGAAAGACATCATATTAAAACAGAAGCATCCATCCTCCGTGATGAAGGTAATGTACTTAACGTCCGGAGGATGCAAGCGTATTTGGTGATATCCGGAAAACGCATCCAAGAAACTCATAAAAGGGAAACCGACGGCTGAGTCAACTAGCGCGTCGATTCGGGGCAGCGGGTAATAATCCTTGGGGCATACTTTATTTAAAAGAGAAAAATCCACATACATTCTCCATCTACCCTCCCTTTTTGACCATTACAACATTACTCACCCACCCGAGATACTTACAGACGGACACAAACCCCGCCTTAAGTCATTTCTCTGCTTCCTCTCTAATAGGCCCGGCCATCTTGGAGGCGATGGCCCTCTTCTTCAACTGTATTGGGCGAGTGTGGGGGTCGAGATTGAGGCGGTGACAAGCGACGTCCGCATCGACCCCGGGCATGTCTGCGGCGCTCCACGCGAAGACGTCAATATTTTTCTGCACATAGGCCTTAACCTTCTCTCGGTCTTCCGGGCTGAGCTCGCCGCTGATCTTTATCTTTTCCTCTCTGCCTTCCCTGGTACGGATCTCTACCTCGAGTACCTCCACGGCCGCCTTCAGCCTTGATGGCTCTTCCTCTCCTTCCAGCTCTTCCAGTGCGTCCTGCTCTCGGGCTTCGTCTTCCGCGATGGATATCATCATTTCCTCCCCACGCTTTTCCATCTCCCACTTGCTTGCGTCCTCTCCTTCCTGCCGTGAGGCCCTTCTTTTTTCTGGTCGGTCCCCCTTCCTGGGCGACCCTCCCGATTCCTCTACCTTCCTCTTCTCTTTCTTCCCCTCATCCCCTTTTGGTTCCCTTTCCTCCGCCTCCTCCATCTCCCCTCCCTCTCTTTCTTCTACCATCCCTGTCTCTCCGTACTCCTCTCCCGCCATTTCTGGCTCCCCCGTAATGCCTCCAACCACCACTACTTCTCCCTCTCCTCTAGCACCTTCCTCTCCTCTCTCTTCTACCGTCCACGTCTCCCCGAACTCCTCTCCTGCCATTTCTAGCTCCCCCGCAATTCCTCCAACCACCACTACTTCTCCCTCTCCTCCAGCACCCTCCTCTCCTCTTTCTGCTTCGCCTCCCAGTTCCTGTTGTAATTGCACCATCCTCCTTCCCATCTCCTCAGCGTCTCCCTGCCAAGAGATGGTGTTCACTGCCGTCACGTAGCATTGCCTTGCGGCCTTTGGATCCACCCGTACCCTGATTTGGGTACCTCCTGAGTTCAGTTTCAAGCACTGGTGAAATGATGACGGAACGCATCTGAAAGCGTTGATCAAGGGACGCCCAAAGATAGCGTTGTAACTGCTGGGGGCATCCACTATGACAAAGCGGCAATTTCGGGATAGCCCTCCCAGGGTTACCTGAAGTTCCACTCCCCCCTCGACTTCTTTCCACTCTCCTGAGAACCCAAACAATGGTCCATCCACCGCCAGCACACTCCGGGCGTCCACCCTCATCGCATTGAATGCTTTTTTGAAAATCACTTTCACCGAACTCCCATTGTCTACCAGGATCCGTGACACCGTAAAGTTCTCGATGGCGGTTCGTATCACCAGTGCGTCACAAAAAAGGTCTTCATGATCTGGCATGTCTTTCCTTGAAAAGGTGATCTTTTCATCTGGGGGAGGGTATTGTGACGTCGAGGCTACGCTTCGGCTGTACATAGTGTGAAGGCTCGCCTTTCGGGCCGCCTCTATCCCCACCCCCCATGGATTACTCCAATTCCTCCGCGATCTCCTTCATCCGTTCGATCCACACATCGATCATCTTCTCCTGTAGCTGTCACTTCCTCTATCCGTACCGGTCTTTGTTGTTCTCCTGCTCCTCGAGTTCTCCTCATTTCCAAGAAATCTAGGCAGGTAGCCGTTACGTGACCTTCCTCCTCGTAGAAGTCACAATATGGCAACGCCACCTCCCCCCTTGCCTTCCTTCCTGAGGGTTTCTTCTTCTCCCTGCTCCTGCTCCTCTTCCTCTCTACCGGCCTCTTCCTCTGCCTCGGCCGATGTCCATAGCCTGCTGCGGAGGGGGCAAGGGTGGTCTATGACCATGCCCCCACCCTTGCTGGTGAAACCTTCCCGGTCCTCCTTGTTGGTTCCTCCCCCCGTGGGGAAATCCTCTATCTTGTCCTAGGGCAGGGCCTCCCTGTTGCCTCTATCCCAGCTCTTGATATGCCGGCGCCCTCGGCTCCTCTCTTCTCCTTGCCTCCTGTTGTATCCCACCTGACTCCCTCGACTCCACCTCAGTAAGCCTTGTCAATTTCTTTGCAAAATCAGGGTTCGCCGCCTCCATCGCTATTTCCTTCGTCGTATTCTCCATCAAGCCATCAAAAGACAGCGGCGCCTTCCGGATGAGGCTCATTTTGAAGAGCCCTTCTCGTATTCCCACGGTAAAGGCCATCTGGAGTGCAAACCCCGGCACCTCCTGTATATCCAAGATCTCCTCTTGGAACCTATCCACGTACTGAGCCAGCGACTCATCTGCCTTCTTCTTAATCAAAAAGATCGACTCCGGGTTCCTCTTTCTCTTCTTAGACGTGGAGAACCGCAACTAGAAACTCCTGCTTAGGTCCTCGAAGCAGTGTATCGAGCCTGTTGGGAGCTGATGGAACCAGTCTCTAGCTTTGTCCTTTAGAGTGATGGCAAAAAGATGGCATTTGAACGCGTCTGTCATGGGCCTGATCGAAACTGCATCCTCGAACCACTGCAAGTGATGGAGGGGATCATCCTTCAACACATAGTAGTTCATCTCGGGTTCTCGGAACCCTTCCGGGATGGGGGCTGACAGGATCATCTCATAAAAAGGCGACCCTCTCTCCACCGGTCTCGCACCCCCTAATCGCGCGACGACCTCCCCTGGCGAGACGGTACCTGCCGGGCTTGGGAATAGCTCCCTTCCTGCCATGTCCCTCCCGCTTCCTTCCGCCATCACCTCCTTCCCCGGTCTCCTCCTCGGGGCATCTTCTCCCACTCGCGCCGAGACGAGTTCTTCTTGTGTTGCGAGAGCTGACACTTGAGGCAGTGGGGTTGAACAATCTCCCTGTCGCGAGATCCCTTACAGCAAATCCATGATCCCCTTGATTGAAGCCATGAACTCTTCTCTTCCGACAAATCCTCCCGGGTTGTCCGACCCCTCTCCTTCTCCTTCTCCCGGACCTCCTGCCATGTGGTTGCTCAAGGTTCTTCTCTGAGGGCTGTGCTCCACACTCACCGCACCAAAAATGTTTGAACCAGCTTTCTAGTTCCTCCTAAAGTTCGAAATAGGATGCAGCCCACAGGTACTCTCCCTATGCTATCCTCCTAACGAGAGTCGGAGACCTGAAAATAGACTGAGGGGCCTCATCTCGGAGGTCCCACCTCTTTCCCGGAAGAACTAATGATCGTTCCCTCCCTAGCCAATGTTGAGCTAGGTGCCTGTGAAGAAAACAATGGAAAGGTTCTACAACCTTCTCAGGCACCTCTATCAGTCTATTTATAGGACTCTGAATCTAATTAGCAAATAACACTTCTGAATCATCCTAAAAAGACTAAAACACCCTGGGATGGGTCTGCCAACAGCCAAACTCTGCTATTCTGGAGAGCTATATGCAGACCTCTAGGGGAAGAAGTGTAAAATTACTTGGGGCACAAAGGTAAAATCCCCCTTGGGGGTTAAAAGGTAAAGACATCTCTTCTCACATGTGGCGAGTGGGGAAGGTACTGATGGGCGAGACGACCGCCCTGTTCGTCTCGCCGGCCTCTCGCCCTGTGGGCCATCTCGACTCCTAGGAGGTCTCGCCTACTAAGAGGTCTCGCCTACTTTAGAGGGCTGTCCACACCTCTCGCCTCTTGCAGGTGGGCATCCTCTCATCTCGCCAGTCCCCCATTCTTGCTTGTTGTACCACATCTCGCGAGCCCAAGGATGTACACCTCCAGTTCAACTGCAATAAGAATTCACTCTTGAGGAATTGTTTCCTAAATTTCAAGAAAAAAGAACTGAGGAAGTAGTGCCAAGGACTGAGGGGGAGTTGCCATGGACTGACAAGGAGCTGCCCTCTAGTCCAAAGGACACAATGAACCTTGGAAGTTCTTCTGAATCTGATGATGGAGAAGCACTCAAAGAAAAGAAGAGAAAACTGATGGTTTACAAGAAGAAAAGCTCAAGCTATAAGAAAGCTTTACAGACTACCTCACAACCCACAGCTCCAGCAGTTGACTTCAGTTCACTATTGGTTGCTCTGCAAATTAAAATGGATGAGCAAAGAGCAGCCATGGAGAAATATATGGATGAAAGCCATAAGGAACTCCAGTTCACCTTGGCTCAAGACATTAAATCAATAAGATTTGAAGTCAATCAGTATAAGAATGAGATGACAGATTGCTTCCATAAAGGAGGTAATGTTGTAGTTTATCTGCCCAAGCAACAACAAGAGGACAGGACTCAAATTGATGACATAGTAGTTAAACAAGGATATGTTCTGGAAAATCAGCTCAGGATGAATGATAATCTTACTGAATCACATAATGTGATTGTTACTGAGTTAAAGAATAATGCAACTACATTAACTGAAGAAAGGGCTAAAGAGAAGTCAGAGTTTGATAAGAAACTTCAAGAAGATTTATCCACTTTCCAATCTGCCATTCAAGCCCCTCAGAAGATCATATATGCTCAGCTACAAAAATTTAAATCTTATTATACAGAAGGAACCAATTATCTAGTTAATCAGATAAGGTTCCAAAAAGATGATCTCAGGGATCATATTGAGAGATAAGTCATAAAGGGGGAGAGGTTGTTAGTCAATGCTAGATCAGAGCATGCTAAATGGATAACAAATACTGATAGAGACACTCTTGGATATCCTCCCTTGTGTGATGATGATAATATAGCTGAGTCAGGAATTCAAGGTGCAGGAATTGAAGGGGGTCAGCAGGAGGTAGCTCAAATTATATATCCTCTTCTAACTTTGAGGGAATTCAACAACTGGTTCAACAGATGTATAGCCCTCCAGAGGCTGCTAAGAATATTATAATTGAGAAAGTGGAAATGTCTAAGGCTGCATTACAGAGAGAGTATGAAGCACAACTTTCTAAGAAAAGATTTAGAGAGCTGGCTGAATCCAAGCCAGATTTTGAAAGATGGAGTCCCACCTCCAGAAATATAATACTCACTGCCTGACAAGCTATCAAAGACAAAATGCATGATAGAGGCAAGTGGTATTCTGAAGTTGAGTGGAACAAATATCTGTAGAGACAAGATGTGATACATCATTTCAGAAGGGATCACAAGGCTGGCAAAATACATGCTACAGCTGTGGAGCCAAGTAAATATTTTCCCAGGCCTTATCACTATTTGGAAAGGCAAAAAGTTAAGGCTGAAGAACTTAAGAAGAAGGATCTCAAAGGCAAGAAGCCAGCTGAAGATACTGAAGCTCCAGTACAAGGGTCCAGTCTGGCAAAGGCATAGTGATCAAGGAGCCCGATCAGCCTTAGGATAGATTGACTAGATTTTAGAACATTGTATTCTTCAGTTTTAAGATCTATGTAATCTGTTGTTAACAATTTTTTTTGATGTTTAAAACAAAACAATGATTCATGCTTATTATGTTTGTATCATATTCTGTGATGATATAATATACTTATTTTGTTTATATATTTCCCTGTCATTGAATGCTTTTATACATAATATTGTTTATTTTATTATAAGTGATGTATATCATTGACTAAGGGTTATGACTTCTCCAAATAGGGGGAGATTGTTGGGTACATTGAAAAATGTGTACCAGATTTGGAGAAGCCTCACCTAATTCAATGATATGCATAAAGTTGTATTTGATGTTATGTTGAGTTATCATGTGCAGGTTAAGTAAATGGAAGAAAAATTTTCTAAGTACAAGTGTCTACACTTGGGAATGGCTGTGTCGACACCAAGGGCCAGATTATGTTGACACCCAGAATTTGTGTCGACATACAGAAAATCTGTCGACAACGCTGTATCGACACCAAGGTCCAGATTGTGTCGACATCATCAGGATTTGTGTCGACACACAGAGAAGCTGTCGACAACGACTGTGTCGACACACAGAACTTGTGTCGACAAACACCAGAATTCGGTCGACACCAACTTTGTCAAGACAAGGAGTGTTTGTGTCGACACACAGGACTTGTGTCGACACATTCCACAGAAGCCGTGTCGAGAAGTAAAAGTGAAGTTGTGTCGACATCATCAAGACTTGTGTCGACATATGGACTATGCGTGTCGACACATGTGATGTATTCACTCGACATTCTCTGTTGCTGAGTCAAAGTGCAATGAAGGTTGAAGTAATACAACACAAGACTTGACAGCTGTCATTACTGACATTGCTGTCACATCTATCAGAGGTGTCAGAAGACCGTTTGAAACCGGAAGAGCCAGTAACCATGGATAAAGCCTATATATGGATATGCTCTCTCTCAACAATTAAAGGATATATATATAGAACAGATAGCTAATCAAGCTAATCAATTATCCATTGTGAAGAAGTGATCGTGAACATGATCAGTGATTAAAGAATAATCTCTGAAGGATTGAGGATCCAGAAGAAGAGAAAGAAGAATCAGTCAACATATTAAAGAGAGAGAAAAACAAGAAGGAGAGAAGTTCTCATCCAGTGAAGGCAGATTCTGAACAGTCAGCCAGAAGAATTCATATCAATTCTGAAGAAGAATTCAAATTAATTTCTGAAGGAAGCTGATTGAAGATCAGCTCCAACAATAAGAAGATCAACCCTACTTTGTTCAGATTCAAGAAGCTTTGAAGAAGCTTTGAAGAAGCTAAGACAGGTTGATCCTTAAGTAATCAGTTCTATCAAGAACTGATCAAGAAGCATTCAACCAATTCTCTCTCCATCTGGTTGAAGATATTATTACCTTTTTCATCAATAACTTTTGTAGGATCTTTAATAGATCTGAGTGTAGTAGATTTACTTCTCTGAGGTTTAAGCCTAAATTATAATGACTAAGGTAGGGCTTAGTGCCTGAGGTAGGGGAATCTGTTCCATGAGTTATAGGCCTATAAAAGAGGCTGGGGTAGGGCTTTTGCCTGAGTTGTAGTAGCGGGGTGTCATTCTGAGTTGTAGGCCTGTGGAAGAGGCTGAGGTAGGGCTTGTGCCTGAGTTGTAGGAGTGTGGATTCACTCTGAGTTGTAGGAACTAGTCTTGGTTCTGAGCTGTAAGATCTGCAGATCTGAGAAGAAAGAAGGAAGTTAGGCCAAATCTAGTACACTGCTAAATAGGCGAAGAGGGAAAGTGGATGTACCCATCATTTGGCGAACCACTATAAATCTGGTGTGCAATCTATGGAATGTTGTGTGTATGTGAATGTTGTGCTGTGTTTTCTGCTAAATAAATTGCTAAACTAGATAGATTTATCTGCCTAAGTCAGAAAAAGAATTGAACTTATTCACCCCCCCCCCCCTCTAGGTGTTTAGAACCTCTTGAAACCAATTCTTTCACTGCGCACATGTACCGGACCATCAACACCATCCACCATCACATTTATCGCTTATATGGTGAGGTGCTTCAGATGAGCGACCAGGCGGCGCATCTATGTAGAGATAGAAATGAGCGGCCTGTGCGATTAGATAATCGAGACCGCTGAGGCCGCACTTAGATGAACTGATCTTTTGTATAATTTGTATTGAACAATTCTTTGTTTTTCTGTTGCTACGATGTGTGTAATGAACGATGCTGTTTTATGCGGATTAAACTTGTTATCCGCGCATTATGACGTGAAACTGCTTGTTTCTCTAAACTGTGTTGTGGTGAACTATGCGGACTAATGTTGTGTCCGCCTTTATGAATTTAACTTGTGAATTAACCTGCAGGTGGGAAGCATTGTGAGCTGGGCGGACTGAAATTGTGTCCACATAATTTGTGCTTTGAAATTTGCTTGGCAGGTACTCTGGAGACTGGAAATAGCAAACAATACATACTCGAGTTTGTGTCCGCGTTGTCTTTATCTTTGTTGCATGAAAAACTGAACTGTTGTTATTTTACCGGACTAGAGAATCGAGCTGTGCGGCCTTGCCAAAACGCTGTCAGGACCGACTACTATAAATATAGCGCTGTTGTTTCTTCTATGCAGGAAAGCAGTTATAGCAGAATACACTGCAGCCTGAGAATATGGTGTCCGCCAGGACTGATGCCGCGGTTGATTTCCATGTTGCTGATCATAGGAAATGTACATTGACGAAGGCTGACCTTGAGGCCTTCATTGAGAGACATATGGCGTACTCAAATTTGCTTGTCCGTCTTCCCACCCACGAGGAAAGATTGAACTTCTCAATAACGACTCAGATCGCTATTCCTGTTGACCAGTTTGATAGCGGGTTCAGATTCCCACTGCTACGGGAGATGGTAGAGATATTTGAGCACTACGGGATGGTTCCGGGCCAGCTTGTGTAACGCCCCCGGTTTTTTCCGTGTTTTGTTTGATCTTTGGCTGGCGTTACGATGGCGTATTTCCGGCTCTTTGCCGTTGTAGAGCGTGGTCTTAGCTCTTAGGGTTCCTTGTGTAGCCTGTTTGTAGCCTGTTAGCAAGATTCCCCGGCTAGCCGGAGTCTGTTTGGTGACTCGGTTGGGCCTCTTAGGGAATGCTTGTGTTTTTTTTGGCTTCAGGTGGTGGTATCCCGGGTTTCGTTCGTCGAATGCTGATTTCGACTTCGCAGTTGTGTTCGTAGCATGGGTTTTTAGCTGCGATGTGAATTTCATCAATTTCCGAGATGTTTCGGGTCTCGCGTCGTTTTGATATTGTGTGTAAGTAATTAATATGTATTGATTGTTTATTATTAAACCTGATGCGTATATATAGCCTTAGGTTAGAAATTAGTGCTCGGTTCATTGTCTCTTTTCATCTTCTCTTTTTAGAAGGTGCCGCCGCCTGTACGAGAGGAAGAGAACCACCGGACTACCCTATCCTTCGGATGCCGATTCCTGGAGATTTAGCGAGCCGACTTCGGATCTACGAAGGTAAGGAGATTGCGGTTCTTTTCATCCGCATATATTTCCATGGCGCCAAGGAAGAACGCTAGGGTAACGATTCTCTACTTGACCATGTGAAGCTCTAATTCTTTTGCATAGGAAACCCGCTCTCGCGAGATTGCGGTGAGTTTGAGACGTTCCTTCGGGTAGATATGTAAAGTCCCCGTTGTTTAGAGTCCGTATTCGAGAACGGACATAGAGATGATGTGTGAAGCCTATCCGGACATGTTGGTCTGGATCGGTGATGTTGCAATGTATAAATGTCCAGAGAAGACTCCGTCCGAATGTGTGTTTTTTGGGTTTTCTACGTTGTAGATTGCAACAGGGAGCCTTGGTGATTAAACCCAAGTTGCACCCAGAAAACTGGGCAGATGCGTGATCTTGCCAACTTGGTGGCCTGGGATCCAACTTGAACATAATCAGGTTATGTGAAATGTGTGACGGAAACGGGACTCGGAAGAAGTTTGACCCACGCATATGTTTTAAATTAACGTTGCGGTGTGAGCAACGGGTTAGGTGGAACCGTACCCGTTCTATGTCGTTCGGTTAGAGCCGTTGGCATAGATGAGGGTCCTCAGCGGTCTATGGTTTAAATTACCGTGACCCATGCCAGAAAAAAAATGTTCATTGTTTGGCCGTCCAAAGGGATGGTGGTGAGTCGGCGGACTTTGACCGTGATCACCGAGAAAGTGCCCTGAGTGCACGGGGTGTGTGGTCGTACGAGCCTACGCCTGTGTTATAGTGACATTACTATAATGCTGGATTATACTAATAAAGTGCAGTGAAGGAGCATCGCCGCCCCGTGTTGAGGGCGGGATCGTTATAATTTGGTCAGCATTGCTGACCATTGCTTTTGTTTGCCACCGTGCGGTGGATTGTGCTTGCAGGTGTTGCTGGACCAAGCGGTCAATAGCGGGCTAAAGACAAATTGTGAAGCCGGACCTCGAAGGCCTAATTGGAGTGTTTTACTTACTTTTGTTCATGTATGACCGACCTGCGAGTCGTAGTATGGAAAACATGTAATATGAGTAAACCAATTGTAAGGCCTTAAGGCCAGTACTTGTGTATGTACTTCATTCCTTTTTGGCTTGTTAGTGGACATTCATGCTTGTTGCTGGGTTCTTTTAATTGCAACTATTTAAACTGCTTCCGCTAGAATGACTCTGTGTAGGACATTGGAATGGTTCGATGGTTTCCATTGAGTAACCACCCGGTCTTTCTGTGGTATATGGCGTCGGGCCCCAGCCGGACCTACTGCTATATGCTATGCGACGGATAGGGGTGTTACAATTTGGTATCAGACTAATGGTTTCGATCAGGCTTAAAATAAATTCGTGACCGAATTCTTTTCAAGGAGTGGTGAGCACACGTGTGTGCATCATCATTATAACAACAAAAGAACCCATGAATGTCCACTTAGGAATGACAATACACGTGTTTGGGGAACCTGCGTGTTCCTATAATTGCTGTTTGCAATTCTGTTTGGCGGCTTAACGGTGTTTTGTACCACTATAGGTGACCAGAAGCATTGCAGGGCTGTTGGAACGTCGAGTTTCTGAGGCTAGCAGTGCAACAAATGATGCTCATGCAACGCCTCCTTCGGCCGAAACCATTCGACTGGTGGCTGAAGCATTGTTTGCAATGATCAATGCGCAGCCTGAAAGGCAGGTGCAGCAGCCCGCTCCTGCGATGGAGCAGGTACCACTACAAGCGGCTGAGCAGAGAAGGATGGAACAGGTAGTAGAGGAGTCGTTGGTGCCAAGGAGGGCAACCGAGAGACAGCTCAAACATGTCATGAGCTTTAATCCTCCGGTATTCTCGGGGTTGGGAACCTCATCTCAAGATGAAGACTGGCTCTCCCATGTGAAGAGAGTCTTGACAGCGACAGAGACGGAGGATTGGCAGATGACCACTATAGCTACGTTCCTGTTGGATGGACACGCTAGGCTATGGTGGGAGGGTTTGGAGCTGCATCTATTGGGAGGATGGCAACTTATAGACGTCTCGATGGAAGCGTTCTCGAGACTATTCTTGGCTAGGTACCTCCCTTCGGCGTAGAGGATAGCGTTGGAGAATGGGATCCTGAATTTGGTTCAAGGAGACAGTAGCGTGGATGAATATCTCCACGAGTTTAATCGATTGAGTCGATATGCTAGATCCACCATCGCGGATGAGGAGCGCAAGACGAATCGATTCTATGAAGGGTTAAGAGATGATTTAAGGTTACTACTTTCGGGGCCGATGATGCAGGGTTTCTTGACCTTGGTCAACACGTCCCGGTCCTTGGAAAAGGACAGGAAGAATATTCAAGCGAAGAAGAGCATTGGTGATAAGAAGTCTGGGTTCAAAGTGCCGACTGCTTCAAAGTCCGGCTATCAAAGGTTCTGTAAGAAGTCTAGGACTTTGGGTCCAGCTCCTTCTTCTAGTGCTTCTGGGGCGACTACGGATCGGACACCGGGTGCAGTTTTACTTGTGGAAAGTTGGGTCACTTTGCCCGCGATTGCTGGAGCGGACGTCCCAAGTCCTAAAGGAAGCCGGGAGCGACTTATGAAGATAAGTCCAAGGCGGTGGAGTCAACCGCATCCCATTATGCTCCGGCCCAACCGAGGGTTTATAATCTTTGCCAATAGGAGGCCATCAAACAGGCGGATGTGGTGACAGGTAAAATTTAAATTTATAGCAAGTTAATCTGTTAAATACTTGTTATGTGCTTGTTACCTTACCACTGCTTGTTTAGGATTTGTTTTGATTTGTGAGTATCCAGCAAGAGCACTCTTTGACACGGGAGCTTCACACTCCTTCTTGTCTGTTGGGTACATTGGAATATATGTACCTGATTTGAAGAAGCCTCACCCTACTCAATGATATACATCAAGGTGTATTTGATGTGCTTCGAGTTTATATGTGCAGGTTAAGTAATTGCAGAAAAATGCAGAAAAGTTTCTAAGTCCATGTGTCGACACCTAGAGAAGAAGTGATGAATTGTAAATATACGCATTTTTGTGCACATTAATTTAGTCATTTTCATTTCTTTTCGTCATTTTTTCATGTTTTTGCTTAATAAATTGCTCCTTTTTTGTAAAAAAAGTTTGCTGACTTGCTTTATTTTTATGTTTCAGAAAATATCAAAAATCTGCCAAAAATTGCAAAGTCACGCCCGTGACATATTGGTCACGCCCGTGACCAGGGCGTGACAGCTCAAAATCCCGTCAATCAGCAAATTTTAAAGAGAAAAGCTTGACACGCCCGGGGTCACGCCCGTGTCACCCGACACGGGGCATGACCCAACCCGTGTCCACCCGCTCGACGTTTTCAGCTCAACGTTCGTCGACCCCTCGACACGCCTAGAGTCACGCCCGTAACCTAGGGCGTGACACCTCTTCTCGCTCGACGATTTTCAACTCGACATTTTCCGCTCGACGTTTGGCGAGTGTCGACACCAACCGACACGCCCAGAGTCACGCCCGTGACCTAGGGCATGACATCTCCACCTGGCCGACAAGACCCGCGCGACGACTTTCGGCTCGACCCGCGCCCAGATCCACCTCCTTGACACGCCCAACGTCATGCCCGTGACCTGGGGCGTGACCACTACTGGACCGACACGTGTCCAGCCCGAGGTCAAATTTCCAGTCACATTGTCGGCCGCCATCATGAATAGTGGGGACACGCCCCCTGACACGCCCGTGTCAGAGGGTGTGTACTTGTAAATTTTTTGTCTATTAATTCAGAGCTTCTGCTTGAGTTCTTGTTCCCTTTTTGGATCCATTTTGCTTATGAGTTATGCTGTTGGGATGAGTTCCAAATGCTATGTAAGGGATATTTTCTCCCCCTCTCTTTAGCTTTTTGTTTTTGTTCCTTTGTAACCGTGTTTTTACTTAATAAATGTGTTATTTTCGTCTCTTTATATGGTGTTGGAATGAGTCTAAGCAACACTCTCTTAAGCAATCTTACTTTTCATTTGGTTTTAACTTAGTTTTACTTTTTTAAAATGGGTGTGTGTGTGTGTATGAGTTTAGCTTTTTAGTTGTATGTTTAGTTAATTTTCTTACTTCGTTTTGTTAACTTAGGTTTTTATAGCCTTCTATTTCATTGTTATTAATCCGTAAAAATGATTTCAAGGTGATTTTCATTTCTTTTAACTTAGATTTTTTTTTTTTAGGATGTAAAACTTTTTCGTTCTTTTCATTTTATTTTCACTTTTTAATCAGTTTTATGGAGTTATAAGAATGATTATATTGTTGTTTTAATTTTTCATGCACTTAGTTTTTCATTTTAAACTTTTGCTCTTTTAATTTTTTCGATCTCTTTTTATGCATTTCTACCGCATTCTAGCGGTAGAAATGTATTCGTTTTAATTTTTCGGGCATTTTCATTTTGCGTTTATTTGCAAACCTTTTTGCCCGGTTTATTTTTATTTCAGCTTTTTACGCATTTCTACCGCATTCTAGCTGTAGAAATGCAGTTATTTTAATTTTTCGTCAACTTAGTTTTCTTAATTTTTTCGCTCATGTGTGTGCGCATTTATTTCAGCCTACTAGTTAAGAGTTAAATGGCGCTTTGCTTTATTCCATTCAGTAGAGTGTGTGAGTTTTTACATTTTGTCGTGTGGGTGTGTTTACTTTATGTTGTGTGTGTGAGTTTTAAATTCAGTAGAGTGTGTGTGTTTTACTTTATGTCGAGAGTGTGTGTGCGTGAGTTTTACTTTCTGTAGAGTGCGTGCGTGTGTTGCATTTATTTAGTCCTACTCATTTGAGTAGGACCCGCTTTCTTTCTCCCGCCGACGCATTTGCGTCGGGACTCGCAATTTACAGCTTTCTTCAGTCCTACTCATTTGAGTAGGACTTGCAATTTTCAGCTTTCCTTTACTGCTTTATTTTACTGCTTTCATTTCCTGCTTTCAATTTTCAGCTTTCTTTTCTGCTTTTCCCGCAAGCCGTCCCCATTCCGATGAGTGGCTAACCGTTCTTAGCCCTCGGTATAGAAGAGCATTGAGACAAATAAAATAGCTTAAAATAACTAAAGGACGTATTTTTATAATTAATTAAAAGTACTTATGGTTTGCCCGGGGTAAACGACGCGTAGGACCACATATCGATGTGTGGGCCCTATTTCCGTAGTCCATATGCTAGCTAGCCGAGAGGCCGTGCATATGGACCGATCACCCCTTGGCAAAGAGAGTTCCGCACTAACCCTCGAGAGAGGAGGCGCGCCAACTCTACCGGATTGGGTTCCCTACCCAATAGCGGGGTTCTTTGCGTAATGCGGGCGTTAAGAGGAATCCTTCGTCGGACGAGAGCCCGGTCGAATAGTCTTAGCGTTCAGGTGAGCGATAGTCCCAGAGATAGGTGAGCTCATTTTAGTGGAACCTCCAGGCCAAGTCTCCGCCTTAATTAATTAGAAATTTAGGAGCTCTTTTTATTAAAAGTCTATTTTAGTTAAATTGTTTTTTCGGTGCCATCGAGCTAAACTCTTCATCGGCACCACCTTCAAGCTTTCTTTTTATTGTTTTCATTTTCAGTTTTATTTTGTCATTTTTATTTTATATAAAATATAACCCGACAAGTTAAATATCGGTAAAATAATAGTCCCCTCCAGGGAAGAGTAGAAATAATCGAACCGACCCCAAGAACAATACGACCTCGATATTCCACCCGGAATATCCTGTACTACTCACGATAGGTGCACTTGGCTCCTTTCGTTAAAACTCGATCTAACCCGTTTTATATCCAAATAAATAAATACGCGTGCCCCGTTTTCTAAATATAATCACATCCGCCTTTTCTCAAATAAAACCGTCGGGGCGCCGCGCTTCGTAAATAATTTTTGGAGTTTTAACCATCAAGTTTTTGGCGCCGTTGCCGGGGACAAGTCGTTTCGTTATTTTGAACCCTGAAAATCTATTAATTTTACCTATATCTATATATATAACAAAAATTAAAAATGGCCAAAAAAATATAAAAATAATAATAATAATAAAACCTATAAAAAAATTATTACAAAATTATAAAAAAAACATTTTTTTTTGAAAAACTAATAAAACTAAAAAAAAATTTAAAAAAAAAAACCTTAAAAACTTAAAATTTGAAAAAACTATAAAACTAAAAAAAAACTAAAAAAATAAAAGTAAAAACCCAAAAAATGAAAAAAAACTTAACAATTTTTTTTTTCTTTTCATTATTTTTTGAAAAAAAAACTATAAAACAAACAAAAAAAAAAAATTCGAAAAAATGAATAACTTAACAAAAAAAACATATACTTTCATTATTTTTATGAACACAACAAAAAAAAACACTAACTAAAAAACCTACCTAAAAAATCAACGAAAAAATAAACAAATCTACTTAAAAACACCAAAAAAATATAATAATTTGATATTAATAACTGTATATATGTTTTATTTAACTTCTTTTATTTTAATTTATTTTATTTCGTTTCACTTTGCTTTGGCATGCTTCAATTATTGTGCGTGCTAGGGGATCACATTTTTATCACGCAATGGTCGCTAAGGCCTTAGCTACCTTCCGAGTCACCCACACACCTGCCCCTACCGCCCGCATATCTTTTAGCCGAATTTATCTTTTTTGCTTTTATGATTGCCTTTTTTTGCTTCTTTGTTCTTCTTCTTACCAATAATGCAGGGTTTCAACCCGGGCCTCCCACACTCGTCTAAGGGCAGCTTCTACCCTCTCTTTTTATTTTGTTTTTGTACATCTTTTAATTTGTATATTATCTGTTCCGCATACATAGATTGCAATATTGAGGACAATGTTGGATTTAAGTATGAGGGTGTTTTCCTATACTGCATTTTTTATTCTGTACTCATCAAAAATACAAAAAAAATTGCAAAACTTAAAACATAAAAAAATAATTCTCCTTGTTTTTTTAATAAACAAAAAAAAAATCATAAAGCACAAACAAAAAACACCAAAAAAAATCTTATAAAACATCAAAAAATTCAAAAAACATTTTCTACTTTGTAAATATTTTTCAAAAACTAAATCTCTCTTCCCCCCCCCCCCTCTCTTCCTTTTTTATAAAAACTCACTTCGTGGCATACCCGCGGCGTTCGGCTCATCGAACCAACCATCCAAATAAGAGTCTGTTCGCGGGCCGCCTTCGAGTTTTTTTTTCTTTGTACATTATTTAAAAATAAAAATAAAAAAAATTTTGATCTCTTTCCCCGCTCTCTTCTTTATAAATAACACTTCTTTCTTTCCTATTTCTTGTAAATAACTTATCAAAAAAACAAAAAAACAAAAAAAATCAAACAAAAATTATTAAAACCAAAAAAAGATTATAACTCTAAAAATCCTAAAAAGATAATAAATTAAAACACAAAAAAATGATAAAATCCCTAAAAAATAAAAAAAATATTTGTTTTGTTAATTATGTAACAAAATAAATCAAATATATCATTTCTTAACCTTTTTTGCTTTCCAAAAATCTAGATTTGAGTTAATTTATAAGCGAATTTTAATTATTCTTTGCTTACTATTCATTTATTAATTAAAGTTTGATAGATTTAAGTGTCTGGGGTTAAGTTTTAAAGAATTTTTTGTCTTATCCTTATAATAGGGAACTTGTTTTTCACCACCACTTCTAAGTTTTATAAATAAAAGCTCATTTTTTATGTTAGAAAATAACATCCATGAATTTCAATTATTTCTACTTCATGCTTTTAGAAAGATAGGAAAGTTCATTTTAAAAAAGGTTGCTCTCAAAACTTTTTGATTAAAAGCTAGTTTTCTTTTTGAAAAATAAACCCACTTCCATTTTTTTCATGTCTTACTTGACATGTTTTCCCCTATCCCTTAAAAAATCTTATGTCAATGGGAATAAAATTTTGAAAGTCCACTTAGTGTCAACTACCTTCACCTATGGGGGGGGGGGGAATAGGTGTCTTGCAGCGTTTTTGCGGAATTAAAATCATACTTGCACACGAAAACAAAACAACACAGCACAGAAAGGACACAAACAAATTATAGTGGTTCCCCGATTTGGGTACATCCACTTTCCCCCTTCGACCTATCTCCCAACCAGGGATGACTCGGTCACTTCACCAAAAGGATTGAAATTCAATCCTTGCACTAACGGAAGGAACCCTTCCACACGTAGGAGTCACCACTCCCACAACACGGGTTGCAACCAAACCTTACAACTAGGGACCAATCGGTCCGTTACAAAGAAATTGAAAATAGATTGTATAAGAAATACAAACAACTTATGGAGACTAAGGTGTCCCTCTTCGTTCGATGACGTGTTCTTGAAGTCAACGAAGAGTCCACAACCCTAGATCTCACTTGGAGAGAATCTCCCCGACAACGGCAGCGGCAAGAAGGGCGGCGGCTTGGTTCTCGGGATCGGCGGCGATAACGGCGTGCTGCGTCTGTTCTTTGGAGATTCAATCTTCATAGCAAAGCTAGCAAGATCTTCCAACGGTCACACTAGGATCGATCATCTCGATCGATTCGGAAGGGGAAGGTTTTCCGGATCAACGAATCAAGAGACAAAGGATCTCTGGTTAGACGCGTGAGATGCAGTGCTTGGCTGAGCTTCTATCGCCGGGAGATCTGGAAGAAACCACGATCAAAAGCCGGCGATCAACTACACGAGCGGCGACGACGGTGGCGGAGAAGGAGTTCAGATCTAGGTCACGTCGGCGGCTCGCCTTTCGTTTTTCAAATCGCATGATGGACTGTTCAAAAATACGCGAGTATTTATGCAGTAGAATACTTCTTTATGACCGTTGTGGGTCCCACCAGAAGAAACCCTAAAACTGGTTCAAAACAGCGCCTTGACATTTGATCCAGTCCAGCGTGCTTCAGAAATTCGCCTAAGGCAAAATCGGCGAGAATCGAAGGTCATTCTCGACGATTCGACGAGAATCGAAGGTCATTCTCGACGATTCGTCGAGAATCAGCCAATGATTCTCGACGATTTTGACTTAGCGACAGATTTGCACGCTCTGATTTAGCCGGATAGAGACGGCGAGAATCAGCCAGTGATTCTCGACGATTCGGCGAGAATCGCTTGGTGATTCTCGTCGATTATTACTTAGATGGTTTTTCGTCTTTCCACCCATGAGCTGCTCTTTGACCCATCCTTGCTCCTTGTCTGCTCTTGTATTATCACAACCCTGTACTTGAAAATAAGTACACTCCAATAGAGAGAGTACACGTAGGCCAACACACTGATCTGCTCAACGAGGGATTACGTCGCGCAGACCCATGTATATTGACCTACTGCACCCTGACATTGGTGTGTACTTAGCATGGAATAACTGCAAGCACAACTTAAAAGATTTCATCAAATACATTGTCTATTTACCTTAGCTTGTTCAGGGGCTTCTTCAAATCAGGTACGTTGTGGATACAATACCCAACAATCTCCGCCTATTTGAAGAAGCCTAAACCCTACAAGCTAAGGTGAATAGAGCGTATGGGAATGAAAATCATAAACTTAAAATTGAGTTGAGAGAGATATTCATTAGCAATACCAATTTCTTGAGAGCAAACTTGGAGCCACCTTAGCCTTAGCCGAGAGGGTAATCTCCCCCTTTTCGGCTTATGTAAATCTGGGTCTGTTGCATTTGACCCCTTGCTCCCCCTCAGTTCTTGCACCTGTGCTCATACTTGAGTTCCTGGTAGAGGCTCCCCCTAGATGCACGAGCCTGGAGCTTCTGTAGTCTTCATTCCTCAGAGTTTAGCATCCCCAATTTAGTTTTGAAAAGACTAAACTTGGCTTCGTCTAAGGGCTTTGTGAAAATATCTGCAATCTGCTTGTCCGTGGGAACATAACAGAGAGAGATGTCCTTGTTCTCCACGTGCTCCCGAATGAAATGGTAGCGCACTTCAATATGCTTCGTTCTGCTGTGCGATACCGGATTGTTGGCAATTGCAATTGCACTGGAGGAGTCGCAGTACATTGGTACTTCCTTGAACTGAAGGTCGTAGTCGGCTAACTGGTTTCTTATCCATAGGAGTTGTGCGCAACAGCTGCCTGCCGAGATGTACTCAGACTCTGCTGTGGAGGTTGCTACACAATTCTGCTTCTTGCTGTTCCATGAGATAAGCCTTCTTCCGAGCAATTGACACGTCCCGGAAGTGCTTTTCCTGTCATCCCTACTCCCTGCAAAATCAGCATCTGAATAACCTATTAGCTCGACATCATTATTTCTCGGGTACCACAAGCCAAGATTGGGAGTACCTTTAAGGTATCTTAGAATTCGCTTTGCAGCGACATAGTGAGATTCCTTAGTGTTCACCTGATATCTAGCACAGACATACGTGGAGAACATGATATCCGGTCTACTGGAAGTAAGGTAGAGCAGGGATCCAATGATGCTTCTGTATTTGGTTTCATCGAAAGGTTTACCTTTCTCATCCTTATCCAGAGACATAGTGGATCCCATTGGAGTCCTCATAGAGGTTGCATTCTCCATAGCGAATTTCTTGAGGAGTTCATTTGTGAACTTCGTCTGAGAGATGAAGATTCCATCCTCAGACTGTTTCACTTGAAGTCCCAAGAAATACTTTAGCTCTCCCATACTGCTCATTTCAAACTTTCCTTGCATAAGTTTAGAAAACGTTTTGCAAAGATTGTTGTCCGTTGAGCCGAATATAATGTCATCGACATAGATTTGCACCAGCAAAATCTTGCCTTTGACTTACCTGAGAAACAATGTCTTATCTATTTTACCTCTAGAGAACTTGTTCTCAAGAAGAAAACTAGATAAAGTCTCATACCAAGCTCGTGGAGCTTGTTTTAAACCATATAGAGCTTTATTAAGAAAATATACATAATTGGGATAAGTAGGATTGAGAAAACCTGGGGGTTGAGCGACGTATACTTCCTCTTTCAGGTCTCCGTTCAAGAATGCTGATTTCACATCCATTTGATAGACTGTGAATCCTTTGTGCGAAGCATACGCCAGGAACAATCTGATTGCCTCGAGCCTTGCCACTGGTGCAAAGGTCTGGTCGAAGTCAATCCCCTCCTCCTGTCTGTAACCTTGAGCCACCAGCCTGGCCTTGTTCTTTATGATGACACCATGTTCATCCAGTTTGTTTCTGAAGATCCACTTGGTGCCAATCACATTCTGCTTTTGTGGTCTGGGAACCAGCGTTCCAAATGTTGCATCGTTCGAATTGATGCAGTTCATCTTGCATGGCCAAAATCCATGCCGCATCTTTGTTCGCCTCGTCGAACTTCTTTGGCTCAACCTGTGACAGGAAGCTAAGATGCAAAATCTCGTTAATAGTACCTCTTCGAGTTCTGACACCGTCACGAGGATCTCCGATGATCTGATCTCTAGGATGATCCCTCACGTGCCGGAGCTCTAGAAGTCTGGCATCTGGAGCTTCGACTACTTCTTGGGCTTCTTCTTCTTCTAAGAGATTTGCTCCATTTTGATCTTCAACATTCCCAGTTGACGTTGAGGTGGAAACTTTGACGTACTTAGGAGTTTCATCTTTAGCGGTCTCATCGAGACTCAGCTGTTCAAGTCGTGCACCTGCATCTTCAAGAATACCGCTGGAAGAATTGCTGTTAAGCAAGCTTCCTTCATCAAATACAACATTAATTGATTCTTCTACCACTAGGGTTTTCTTATTGAAGACCCTATATGCCCGACTGTGGGTACTATAGCCCATGAATATACCTTCGAAGCATTTTTCACCAAATTTAGTACGCGGGTACTTCCCATTATTCAGTACATAACATCTGCAACCAAAGATCCTCAAATAGGACATGGTTGGTTTCCTGCCTTTCAGTAGTTCGTAGGGCGTCTTACGATGACTTTTGTTGATCAATGCCCGGTTTTGAACATGACAAGCCGTATTGACCGCCTCAGCACAGAAGTATTCTGGGAGTGAAGCGTCATTCAACATTGTCGTGCAGGCTTCAATGAGTGTTCTATTTCTCCTCTCCGCGACTCTGTTTTGTTGAGGAGTACGCGGGGAGGAAAACTCATGAAAGATGCCAAGTTCTTCACAGAACTCTGTCATAGCACCAGACTCGAACTCTGTTCCATGGTCACTTCTGATTTTGACCACTCAGCAGTTAAGTTCGTTCTGGATCTGCTTGACAAAGCTGGTGAAGATGTCAAACGTATCAGACTTTCGTTTTAAAAAGAACACCCAGGTAAACCGAGAGTGATCATCTACAATCACGAGCGTATAGGACTTCCCTCCTAAGCTATGAACTTGCATTTGACCAAACAAGTCCATGTGCAGAAGATAAAGACATCTGGAGGAGTCTTTGTCTGAGATGCCCTTAAAGGTATCCCGAGTCTGTTTGCCCATCTGGCATGTAGGACAGGGACTATCTTTGATACACTTAATAATGAGAGCATCCCTCACTAAATCTTTGGAAAATAGCATATTAATTGTCTTGTAATTAATATGTGCCAATCTCTTGTGCCATTGTTCACAAAGAGATGCACTGCCTTTTGCTACTAGGCATACGGGAGTAGATGAATCTAAGCTAAGAAAATCTAAGCAGAAGATATTTCTGCTCCTAATGCCTGATAATACCGTCTTAGAAGAGGCACATGAGATTATCAGGCATTTATCCTTGCAGAACTTAACGTCATACCCTTTATCACATAACTGACTTACACTGATCAGCTTATGGTTTAACCCTTCAACATAGGCCACGTCGGTGATAGAGATTATACCGTTGGAAATCATACCGTAACCTCTGGTGACTCCTCGATCTGACCCCCCAAAGATGACTTTGGGTCCATTCTCGACTAGAGTGTAATCACGCAGCAAGCTTCTTGTCCCAGTCATATGCCGGGAGCATCCACTGTCCAAGTACCATATTGGAGTTTTGGTGGCCTTTGGATATTCCTGCAAAACAAAATTAATTTCCCTTAGGAACCCAATCGAACTTGGGTCCTAGATTCTTGGTTAGCATACTCCCCCTCGGGTGGTTAACCCTATGAGTGGTTGGCCTCGCATTGCTAACATAAGGAGTCTCGTTATACCTCGGATTAAACTAACAATCCACGGCAAAGTGACCGACTTTACCACAACACCAACAGTCAAATCTGTTGTACCTCTTCCTAGGCTCCTGCTTTACCCTGGGAATGGTGGGTACAGCCGGGGCCTTGGATCTGGAGGTGGAGGCATCATAGTGATTGCAGTCACATGACTTCTTCACCTTCTGTTCCTTCAGTATAACAGGCTTGGCTTTTGGTGCCTGATTTCTATTATGATCGCTAGAGAATTGACCATAATTTCCCATGTGGATTTCCTCATAAGGTGCCTTGAAGACACTCTCACCGAAGTTGCGGGGAAAAGTCCAACCATCATATCGGTTCTTTGGCTTTGCAACCGAGGGCCGGAAATGATAACCAAAGGTTGACTCAAAGTCATGTTGGTTGCAGGGAAAGCTAGGCTTTCTGAACGCAACAGGACTGAGTGGGGCCTTTCCCTTTTCAGCAGCAGAGGCCTTCTTGGCGACCTTATTCTTTCTCTGGTTCCTGTTTCTCCTGGATGAGGAACCAGATACCCCTATATGCCCCATGCCAGCTCCTTTGGCCTGAGCAGAGAAGGTATGAACTAATGGAAGAACTGTTTTTGGCATAGAGAAGCTCTTGACGATCTTCCTTTCTGCCGCAAGTTGTTCTTCCAACTTGTCGACTTCCTCCTGCTTAAGATCAAGGAGCTTAAGAGACTCTGAATTCTTTGAAGTCAGGTCTAGGTGCTCCTGTCGGAGAGAGATCAAGCTGGTGATCTCTTCCCTTAGGGAGACACTCTCACCCTTAAGGAATTTCACTTCCTTTTTCTCAGCCTTCAATCTCTTACGACACTCCTCGAAAGTGTTGAGCAGAAGCTCATACTTCTCGAGGAGCTCCGCTTCACGGGCCGAAGGGCTATCCTCAGGGTCATCATCCTGAGACTCAGGATCAGATTCAGAGTCGGAGAGAGGGGTGTGAGCTTTTACCTTCCCAGTAAATGGGGGGCATTCTCCTTCTGAGTTGGAGCGACCCACCAGCCCGAACTAGGCTTCCTCATCATCACTGGAGTTTGAGGAGTCAGACTCACTCAGTGTCTTTGGCTTTTTGGCGATGTAGCTCCTCTCTTTCTTCTTATCTCTAGAGGACTTGTGCTCCTCTCCCTTCCCCTTTTCTCTTTTGCCTTGGTGGCAGTCGGCCACGACGTGTCCTGGCTTATTGCATCCAAAACAAATAATGTCAGAGGAGCGATGTTTGTTCGGTTTAGAAGCATACCTGTCAGAAGAAAAATTTTTCTTCTGATGCCAGGAGGAGGAGCCGTCTCTCTTTCTTTGATTCCTCATCTTGAGGAACTTCTTGAATTCTCGGGTGATGAGGGAGAAATCTTCCTCAGACAACTCTGACCTGGAGGAGCATGGCTCGGAGTCCTCCTCCTCATTGGTTTTCCCGGCACGGTATGAAACCGCACCCTTGCCCTTCCTGGAGTGAATGGCTTTTAGGGCCACAGTCTTTTCCTTGGCTGCAGCCTTCTCTGCTTCTTCTTCTGCTTTCCTGGTGTTCAGTTGAAGCTCATAGGACATCAGCTTCCCAAACAGAATTTGCGGGTCTGTTTCAGGAAGTCTGCCAAACTCTCGGATGGCGCAGATCTTTGTGTCCCATTCCTTAGTAAGGGACCTAAGGAATTTATCATTAAGTTCACCATCAGTGAACACTCTTCCATATCCTTTGAGGGCATTGACAATCTTGAGGAAGTTCTCGAAGGTGACTCTGATCTCTTCCTTAGGCCCTTGTCTGAAGGCCTCATATTTCTGGTTCAGGAGGGATCTCCGATCATCCATCACTTCATCTGTGCCCTCCATTAGGATAATCAGGCAGTGCCAGATCTCCTTTGCTGTCCTACAGTTGCAGAAGTTCTGCATCATTGAGTCATCGACCGCACTGACCAGAATGTTCTGCGCCTTCTTGTCAAGTCCCACCAGCACCATCTCGTCCTTGTCCATTTCAGAAATTTTCTTTGGCACTTTCTTGGTAGGATCAATGGTGGAGGCCTTAGTGGGGACATAAGGTCCGTCCTCCACGATCATGAAGAGTCGGGGATCGACCGCTTCCATGTAGAACTTAATCCTTTACTTCCAGATAGGAAAGTTTAGCCTGGTGCACACTGGGATCTTGCCTGTGTACTTGAGTCCGTCCATAGTAGAAGTCTGCCTTCTTCTAGACACTAGTGCCAGGAACTTACTCAAGGTGTGAACCTTTTTGATGAGTAACCTCGGTTTGATACCACTTGAAAGTCCACTTAGTGTCAACTACCTTCACCTATGGGGGGGGGGGGAATAGGTGTCTTGCAGCATTTTGCGGAATTAAAATCGTACCTGCACACGAAAACAAAACAACACAGCACAGAAAGGACACAAGCAAATTATAGTGGTTCCCCGATTTGGGTACATCCACTTTCCCCCTTCGACCTATCTCCCAACCAGGGACGACTCGGTCACTTCACCAACAGGATTGAAATCCAATCCTTGCACTAACGGAAGGAACCCTTCCACACGTAGGAGTCACCACTCCCACAACACGGGTTGCACCCAACCCTTACAACTAGGGACCAATCGGTTCGTTACAAAGAAATTAAAAATAGATTGTTTAAGAAATACAAACAACTTATGGAGACTAAGGTGTCCCTCTTCGTTCGATGACGTGTTCTTGAAGTCAACGAAGAGTCCACAACCCTAGATCTCACTTGGAGAGAATCTCCCCGAAACCGGCGGTGGCAAGAAGGGCGGCGGCTTGGTTCTCGGGATCGGCGGAGACAACGGCGTGCTGCGGCTGTTCTTTGGAGATTTAATCTTCGTAGCAAAGCTAGCAAGATCTTCCAACGGTCACACTAGGATCGATCGTCTCGATCGATTCGGAAGTGGAAGGTTTTCCCGATCAATGAATCAAGAGACAAAGGATCTCTGGTTAGATGCGTGAGATGCAGTGCTTGGCTGAGCTTCTGTCGCCGGTAGATCTGGAAGAAACCACGATCAAAAGCCGGCGATCAACTGCACGAGCGGCGACAACGGCGGCGGAGAAGGAGTTCCGATCTAGGTCACGTCGGCGGCTCGGCTTTCGTTTTTCAAATCGCTTGATGGACTGTTAAAAAATATGCGAGTATTTATACAGTAGAATACTTCTTTATGACCGTTGTGTGTCCCACCAGAAGAAACCCTAAAACCGGTTCAAAACAACGCCTTGACATTTGATCCGGTCCAGCGTGCTTCAGAAATGCGCCTAAGGCAAAATCGGCGAGAATCGAAGGTCATTCTCGACGATTCGGCGAGAATCAAAGGTCATTCTCGACGATTCGGCGAGAATCAGCTAGTGATTCTCGATGATTTAGACTTAGCGACAGATTTGCACTCTCTGATTTAGCCGGATAGAGACGGCGAGAATCAGCCAGTGATTCTCGACGATTCGGCGCGCCGAATCGGCGAGAATCACTTGGTGATTCTCGTCGATTATTACTTAGACAATTTTTCGTCTTTCCACCCATGAGCTGCTATTTGACCCATCCTTGCTCCTTGTCTGCTCTTGCATTATCACAGCCCTGTACTTGAAAATAAGTACACTCCAATAGAGAGAGTACACGTAGGCCAACACACTGATCTGCTCAACGAGGGATTACGTCGCGCAGACCCGTGTATATTGACCTACTGCACCCTGACATTGGTGTGTACTTAGCGTGGAATAACTGCAAACACAACTTAAAAGATTTCATCAAATACATTGTCTATTTACCTTAGCTTGTTCAGGGGCTTCTTCAAATCAGGTACGTTGTGGATACAATACCCAACAGATTTCATTCCGTAAACATAGGCACCCAATATTTAAAAAGATTATATGTTATGGAGTAAGAGGATAAAATTCATTCCTCCTACACATATACATTGGGTTATTTATTATTTATGAAGAAATAAAAAAAATATTATATGTTAGGAAAATAAGATTTCATTTTCCTAACTATCCAAAAAGAAAAAAATTGGAGGTTCGAGAAAAAATTACCTCGCCTCTATATTCAAGCCTTCTTCATAAACCACCAAACCACTTAGCCTATTTCAATGATTCTAGAATTAATTTAAATTTTTTGAGAGCATAACTTTTAAATTGCATTATTTCCTTTAACTTATTTTAAACTAAAGTTTTTTATATAAATCCAATCCATCTTTGTTAAACTAACAAAAATAAATTTTTGCTTTCTATTTTATTTTATCTTGAAGTCTTTTTGAAACTCTTCCTCTATTTATAACATTTCATAAATTAGGATTTAATTCTTTCACCCCGGATGTTTATTTTGATCTTACTTTTAATTAAGTCAAGCGGTAGCTAAACTTAGGATTTCTTTTATTCCTTATAAGTTCATCTCCAACTTTTGCTCTGGAATAGCAAAAGCTTAAGTATGGGGGTATTTGATGAATTGTAAATACACGCATTTTTGTGTACATTAATTTAGTCGTTTTCATTTCTTTTCGTCATTTTTTCATGTTTTTGCTTAATTAATTGCTCATTTTTTTAAATAATTTTGCTGACTTGCTTTATTTTTATGTTTCAGAAAATATCAAAAATCTGCCAAAAATTGCAAAGTCACGCCCGTGACATATTGGTCTCGCCCGTGACCAGGGCGTGACAGCTCAAAATCCCGTCAATCAGCAAATTTTGAAGAGAAAAGCTTGAAACGCCCGGGGTCACGCCCGTGTCACCCGACACGGGGCGTGACCCAACCCGTGTCCACCTGCTCGACGTTTTCAGCTCAACGTTCGTCGACCCCTCGACATGCCTAGAGTCAAGCCCGTGACCTAGGGCGTGACACCTCTTCCCGCTCGACGATTTTCAACTCGACATTTTCCCCTCGACGTTTGTCGAGTGTCGACACCAACCGACACGCCCAGAGTCACGCCCGTGACCTGGGGCTTGACATATCCACATGGCCGACAAGACCCGCGCGACGACTTTCGGCGCGACCCGCGCCCAGATTCACCTCCTTAACACGCTCACCGTCACGCCCGTGACCTAGGGCGTGACCACTGCGGGACCGACACGTGTCCAGCCCGAAGTCAAATTTCCAGTCACATCGCCGGCCGCCATCATGAATAGTGTCGACACGCCCCCTGACACGCCCGTGTCAGCGGGTGTGTACTTGTAAATTTTTTGTCTATAAATTCAGAGCTTCTGCTTGAGTTCTTGTTCCCTTTTTTGATCAATTTTGCTTAGGAGTTATGCTGTTGGGATGAGTTCCAAATGCTATGTAAGGGATATTTTCTCCCCCTCTCTTTAGCTTTTTGTTTTTGTTCCTTTGTAACCGTATTTTTACTTAATAAAATGTGTAATTTTCGTCTCTTTATATGGTGTTGGAATGAGTCTAAGCAACACTCTCTTAAGCAATCTTACTTTTCATTTTGTTTTAACTTAGTTTTAGTTCTTTTAAAATGGGTGTGTGTGTGTGTATGAGTTTAGCTTTTTAGTTGTATGTTTAGTTAATTTTCTTACTTCATTTTGTTAACTTAGGTTTTTATAGCCTTCTATTTCATTGTTATAAATCCATAAAAATGATTTCAAGGTGATTTTCATTTCTTTTAACTTAGATTTTTTTCTTTTTAGGATGTAAAACTTTTTCGTTCTTTTCGTTTTATTTTCTCTTTTAATCAGTTTTACGGATTTATAGGAATGATTATATAGTTCTTTTAATTTTTCATGCACTTAGTTTTTCATTTTAAACTTTTGATCTTTTAATTTTTTCGCTCTCTTTTTATGCATTTCTACCGCATTCTATCGGTAGAAATGTATTCGTTTTAATTTTTCGGGCATTTTCATTTTGCGTTTATTTGCAAACCTTTTTGCCCGGTTTATTTTTATTGCAGCTTTTTACGCATTTCTACCGCATTCTAGCGGTAGAAAAGCAGTTATTTTAATTTTTCGTCAACTTAGTTTTTCTTAATTTTTTCGCTCATGTATGTGTGCGCATTTATTTCCGCCTACTCGTTAAGAGTTAAATGGCACTTTGCTTTATTCCATTCAGTATAGTGTGTGAGTTTTTACATTTTATCGTGTGGGTGTGTTTACTTTATGTTGTGTGTGTGAGTTTTAAATTCAGTAGAGTGCGTGTGTTTTACTTTATGTCGAGAGTGTGTGTGCGTGAGTTTTACTTTCTGTAGAGTGCGTGTGTGTGTTGCATTTATTTAGTCCTATTCATTTGAGTAGGACCCGCTTTCTTTCTCCCGCCCACGCATTTGCGCCGGGACTCGCAATTTACAGCTTTCTTCAGTCCTACTCATTTGAGTAGGACTTGCAATTTTCAGCTTTCCTTTACTGCTTTATTTTACTGCTTTCATTTCCTGCTTTCAATTTTCAGCTTTCTTTTCTGCTTTTCCTGCAAGCTGTCCCCATTCCGATGAGTGGCTAACCATTCTTAGCCCTCGGTATCGAAGAGCATTGGGACAAATAAAATAGCTTAAAATAACTAAAGGTCGTATTTTTCTAATTAATTAAAAGTACTTATGGTTTGCCCGGGGTAAACGACGCGTAGGACCACATATCGATGTGTGGGCCCTATTTCCGTAGTCCATATGCTAGCTAGCCGAGAGGCTGTGCATATGGACCGATCACCCCTTGGCAAGGAGAGTTCCGCACTAACCCTCGAGAGAGGAGGCGCGCCAACTCTACCGGATTGGGTTCCCCAACCAATAGCGGGGTTCTTTGCGTAATGCGAGCGTTAAGAGGAATCCTTCGTCGGACGAGAGCCCGGTCGAATAGTCTTAGCGTTCAGGTGAGCGATAGTCCTAGAGATAGGTGAGCTCATTTTAGTGGAACCTCCACGGCCAAGTCTCCGCCTTAATTAATTAGAAATTTAGAAGCTCTTTTTATTAAAAGTCTATCTTAGTTAAATTGTTTTTTTGGTGCCATCGAGCTAAGCTCTTCATCGACACCACCTTCAAGTTTTCTTTTTATTGCTTTCATTTTCAGTTTTATTTTGTCATTTTTATTTATATAAAATATAACCCGACAAGTTAAATATCGGTAAAATAATAGTCCCCTCCAGGGAAGAGTAGAAATAATCGAACTGACCCCGAGAACAATACGACCTCGATATTCCACCCGGAATATCTTGTACTACTCACAATAGGTGCACTTGCCTCCTTTAGTTAAAACTCGATCTAACCCGTTTTATATCAAATAAATAAATACGCGCACGCGCCCTTTTTCAATATAATCACATCTGCCTTTTTTCTCAAATAAAACCGTCGGTGCGCCGCGCTTCGTAAATAATTTTGGAGTTTTAACCATCAAGAAGTGTCGACACTTATGAAGGCTTGTGTCAACACCTAGAGAAGCTGTATCGACACTTGGAGTAATTGTGTCGATAGCAGGAAGGCAGAGTCGACACCAGAAGAAAAGTGTCGACACAGACAGGCTGTGTCGACACACTGTGAAGAATTGTCAACATTATTTGTGTCGACACTTAGAGGCAGTGTCGACACCCAAAGAAACTTTGTCGACATCAAATGTGTCGACATCAGGAGGATGTGTCGACACTCAGCAACATTCAACAAAGTTAAAGTATTTGTGTCGACACAAAGGAGATGTGTCGACACTCAGCAAGTTTTCAACACATGAAGGCATGTGTCGTCACAAAGGAGATGTGTCGACACTCAGCAAGTTTCAACACATGAAGGCATGTGTCGACACAAAGGAGATGTGTCGACACTCAGCAAGTTTCAACACAAGAAGATGTGTCGACACAAAGGGGTTGTGTCGACACTCAGCAGAATTCAACTAAGTATCAAAGAAGAAGTATTTGTGTCGACACACTCAACCAGTGTCGACACATTCAATAGAAGGCTTGTGTCGACACACAGAATCAGTGTCGACATATTCTGAATAAGCAGTGTTGAGAAGCTGTTACAACAACACAAGGAGTTGTGTCGACACCATCAAGGCTAGTGTCGACACTTAGTCTACTTGTGTCGACACTTAGTCTATTTGTGTCGACCACATAATGACTATCTGTCTCGACACTTTTAGTTAGTGATAGTGATTTTCAAGAAATGACTGGATGACTTGACAGCTGCCATTTCAACTGGTCAACTGCAACTGTCAGAGCCGTCAGAAGGTTGTTAGAAACCGGATCAGCCAGTCGCCATGGAGAAAGCTTATATAAAGGACTTTCTCCTTCAATAGAACAGGGAGAAGATTGATAAAAATTAATCAAGAGATCTAACGACACACAAAAGAAAGACCTTCAACAGAAAGATCTAAGAGTTTGGAAGAGAGAGAGCTCTTTCTAAGAAGAGCAGCTGACAACCAGGTGCAACAAAGTACGATTCGATTGAGAATCTGAATCTCAAGACAGCGAGGATTGAAGATTCATCTGCACAAGGAGTTCAACTATACTGGTTCTAATTCAAGAAGCTTGTG